>FIZU01044816.1:0-12939 GCA_900064475.1 Pseudococcus longispinus
TCAAAAAAAACAGAAATCTTAAATTTTTTCCAAGTCCAAAAAAGTCTGACAAAATGTCATCAAATCAATTTCTGAATCTTTCCTATTCCGAGAAATCTGCCTGACAAAATCTCGGACAGTTACCCTAATTTTTAATAAAATTTTTTCAAAGTCCAAAAAGTCAATGGAAATCTGAAAAAATTTTCCAAGTCCAAATAAGTCTGAAAAAAAAATGTCCAAAAGTCAGGGGTCGAAAGCATGTCGCTCGAAATCTGTCGGTCGGTCGTTTTTCGCGGTATTACTCATCGCAAAAGCATATTCTATGCTAATATGGCTAAAATCTCGTATTTTAAATTATTCTGCGATTTTGGAAATTCTGCACAATTTATTATAATTTTACATGAACTTGGGGTTCAATTTTCACCCCAGATGAGCTTAAAGTTATGTTCAGACCTCTTTCCCGTTTTCTAATGGTTCTTAAATTACCGTATAATTCAAAAACTTGTTTTTTGATATCTTTTGAAAATTTGAAAATTTTGAACCCTATCTGCAGGGGGAAAGGTTCAAGTCTGAAACTCAAAATTTTTTCCATGGATTTTTGACACAACCCCATAATTTTTTTCGAATCTCCCTTGAAATTTCAAAAAAAAAAAGTTAAAGACGAACCACCCTATTCTAAGCTGCCTTGACGACTGAAATATTGCGAAAAATTATGAAATTTCAGATTTTGAATGCCTTTTAGTGAAAACATTTTTGCACTTGCTTTGCTCGGGCTCAATATGTTTGTTCTTTTGATTTTGAAAAAATGATGAAAATGTTCCAAATTTGACATAAAGTTACTTTTTTGTCGCCAACCCCCCCCCCCCCGAATGACTATCAGGTCAAGTAACTGCTTTCGGTACATACTATTAGTTGAATAGAGGAACCGTTTCTTTGGAGTAAATTTTTCCTGCACCCCTAAAAAATGTAGGTTGCTACCTCTGGAAGGTATTAATACTTCTTCATTTTTTACTTTTCTTAAACCACTTTGATTTAAATGAGTTTCATGATTTTTTCATCAATTCATATGACATTATTTTCTCAATTTTTGTATTTTTTTCCAGAATTTTTGTTGCAATTTTCAGAATTTTTTCATAATTTTTACAAACATTTAAAAAACTTCGAATGTATCTCAACAATTTCAAGCGGTTTCCATGATGGCGATATGAATTTTTGTATTACCCTGAATTTTTATTAGCTCACGAACATTTTATATTTCACTCGATATAACGTCTTTCGAACTATTTTCAAACATATTTATGATTTTTTAAACAATAATTACGATGTTGAAACGACTTCAAGACACACTTCCTCTCAAAATATTAAATTTCTCTGGCCCATTCCCATTTTCCGATCATTCCACCACCTTCGCCCCCATAATTCACATTTCACGTGTAAAAAATTCCTCTTCTTTGCATCTACCAAACAAACCCTTTTCCAATTTCGCCTCAAAATCCAATCTATTTTTATATCTCGAAAAAAATGAAGAAAAATTCAAAACATCAATGCGGACCGCCTACTCGCGGCGATCTAACGCATAATCCAATCTATTTTTATCATCGCAATTGAATCGCAAACATTGATACCCGTATATCGTACAAGCCTACTCCAGTATCCATACGCACAACAATACGTTCATCGAACACCTGCCGTTCGCTAATTCCCAAATTCAAATTCAGCAATATTGATATAGCCAACGGTCTCGAAGATCCATCATTACGTACAATAGGGCTAATATTAGTTACGGGTACACTTAGGTCTCTAGGTACAACGACGGCGACTCGTACGACAATAAACATGTAATAATATCCACGTATCGTACACTTTATAGTCATACGAGTACGATACATTGTTAAATATATGATCGATTCAAAAACTACGTCCTTGAAGTGAAGCTCGAACACATCGCACATTTCCATTGAAAATGGACGTTAATTATCGTCAAACGCTCGGCACATTACCCATAGCACATGAGGAGGAAAAAAAATAAGAAAAGAAACAGAAACATAAGATAATCGTATGTGTAAGTATGAAATTTACGATCCATAAAATTAGCTTATTCTAAAGCGAAAGACTTGAAAAAATGTACGAGTGAGCCTTCTATACACGTTTATTTTCATCGCTGCAATTTATATCTAAATGTCGAATTTCAGCTCGACTTTTATCTCTACTCGCGAGATAGATTACGTATTGTTATATAAAGTAGTCTTTCGATAAGGAAATGTGGCACCGAAGATACCATGGACGATGAAATCGTTGAAAGGAAAGGAAACTTGCGACTAGTGACCCGGTTCCACGCAATTCGAGTTGTCGTCGTCGTGTATTATGAAAATGTGAATGTCGAGTCGTCGAGTTATATCGTTCGACTCGTAAAATGAAAAAAAAACCATCTTGTTTTCAAACCTCAATGTCATTATCGCTGCAGCGAAAAATATTCCGTGTAGTACGATAAAATAAAAAAACGAAAAATAAAACCAGATATCCGCACCTATTGTTTCAACATATGTACATTTATAACTCGTAAACAACTCCTCGCCTGTATTTCTATTGTACGAGTGCGGAATTGGATAGGATTTTTCATCATCGATTACTCATTTCATTTCATTATGTAAACATTTTACTTGCTTTGATTAAATATTCGGAAATTGTAAAATAAATTAAAGGTGTTTTTTTTGTTCCCACGAATCTCTAGTGGTTTTTCTTTCATATGCCGCTCTGTTCAACCCTTTGGGACCCAGGAAAGAATTATTAGATGAAATTTCAATGTTTTCGTATTCCCGAATCACAATATCGTTAGAACCAAAATAAATGAAGAAATATTGGCTAAAAAAAGTCTCCAAACATATATAACTTCGGAAACAAATACTTAATAAAAAAAATTTTCAATTACATACCTACACAAATGAATGAAAAAATCAATGTGAGCTTTTTTGATTCAAAGCAAACCTTATTTCAGAATTTAACGTTCAAAGTCACGATAGATTACAAAATGTATCATTAAGAATTTATAAAATTTTTATTTTTTTAGAAATTGAAATTTTAAGAATATTACGTGAAAATTTTCGATTTTTTCCCCTTTTTGAATAGAAAAAAAATCATGATAGTACAGAAATTAATTTTTGAAGCAATGCTGAGAATTGAAATAAGAAACTGGACAATATTTTCAATTTTATCGTCGAACTCGTGAAAAGCGAAAAAAAGAGGAAATTTTCTTCACTTTTTACTTTGGAAAGATGAAACAATTTTTACAAGTATATTCAACTGCGTTTTGAAGTCGTTTGAATATACCAAAATATGAAACTGATTTTGATCGAATTTTCAACTTTCAAAAAACATGAAAAATAGAAAATTTTGAATTTTTTTCATTTTTCATTTTGGAGTGACGGAGTGAGCAATTTCTTGGAAAATGGTACGAGTGACTCATTACTTTTAAAGTCATGTAAACGATATCAAAATATGTAGAAAACCGAAGAAGTGATGCAAAATTGAATTTTCAAAAATTGCAAAGTAATGAAAATTTTCAAATTTGGAAAAAATTTTCATTTTTTTACAATTTTTAATAACTTATTTCGAAACTTTGTATGATGTTGAACGTTAAATTCCAAAATACTTTGTTTTTCTCAGCTTGGTGGAATTTTTTTTGGAGGACATTTTTATTAGCATAAGTCAATTTATTTTCACTTATTTTAATTAACCACCAAACAGTAAACACCTATTATTTTGGCTTGCTCTTTTTTCATTTTTAAAATATAAATATTTATAAAATTAGGGTTTTCCAAAATGGGCTTTTGGGCAAATTTCAGTTTTTTTTTACAATATTATAATTTGGGCATGACTTTTGAAAATTTTCTGAATGAAAAACGAAAAAATTCTCACGTACATAATAAAATATTTTTTGTTTTTAAAATTCAAATTTTGAAAAAAATAAAATTTTTAGATTTTTGATGATTAATTTTGTATATGATAAATTATAGGTCCCCCCCCCCCCTTCCGAGGGTTCGAGACATGTTTTATAACTAATATGGTGGGAAATTTTACATAGGTACTAAAAGATCTCAGAGAACATCAAGTGTTTTTTTGGTACAGGTGGAAGAAATAGATTTCAAAAAGGATAAGCCTATTAGGGGTTAGTGATTAAAAATAGATAGGGGATGAATTTGTGTAACGTGATGCTACAATCGTCTTTGGCATGTGTAATACTCGTAACGTTTTATTAAACATTCCAACACTTATTATCACAATCGTTCACAATTTTCATTCGTACGGATCGAAGAAATTGAATAAGGGTGGGTAGGGGGAGGGGAGGGGGCAACTCTGTGGCCCGTTAGATGATTGAAAATACGGCCACCATTCATTTTTGAACAATTTCGCTACGTTATTTCTACCTAGATACATTGAAAAACATTTCAAGTGCTCATTGTCATTATGATTATGACTCAAATCCAAAACCCCTCTGTTTGAGTGACTTTAGCTCTACCCTCCTTGAGGCTAGACACTTCGCCACCCCCTCATTCGACAGAGGATTTGATGTAGATCAACATTTACTGACCTACTTTTTCTGATCCAACCAATATTTCTCGAGTAACGGGGCAAAAACCGAACTCGGGGCTATGATCAACAATTTGGAGGGGAACGTACACCCCAAACGGGGAGAGGACATCTCAGATCGGACCTCTATGCTAAAATTCGGTTCGTCTGCTCTTTTTGCATCATTCAATGGTAATTCTCCTGACTATATGGTCTTGAACGTTGAATTCTACAATAACATTTTCTTTGGACCGAAAAAGCTCTCATTAATTTTCTCGTTCTTTTGTGTCTCCAAAATTTTTGAAAAAGTTCGATTATTCGTGACTGACTTTTTCTTCCTATTTTGAGGGAAAATTTGTCTCCTCTGGTGCTCATTTCTGTAAACATAAGTCGATATTTTCTACTTTCACTTAGTTTGGTCGGCTGTTTTCTTTTTGGAATTTCGAAGAAGTATAATTTCCAAATTTATCATTTTCCAAAATACTGCATTTTTCTCACAATATCGTGATTCGGGCATCAAGTCTCTTCCAGAATATGAAAACATCGAAATTTCATCCGCCTTGCCAGTTTTTCGCCAAGCCTCAAAGGGTTAAATATTTGAAAATTGCGCAAAAAGGATTCAAAAAGCTTCGTTTACCTACACATTTTCATCTTCTATTAAGCCACAACTCGACATACTTTGGTAAATATTTCCCTAAAATTTTCCACCGTATATACCTACGCTGTATACAAATACTTCGCAAAATCTCGACAACTCGATCCATCAGGAAGGAAGAAAACACAACGCGCAAAAAAATGTTACAATTTCGTAATTCCACGTCCTCTAGTTTAACGACGGCCACTCTTGTTGCAACCTACGACTGCGAAATTCTAATGGATGTTTATAAAAGGTCGAAACATCCATTTACACGGAAATTTCTCTCTACTCTCTCGCCAACGCACGCACGCATCGTGCCACCGCTGCGGCGTATTTTTGATTCATTATTACAGCAGCTTCGGCGTAGACGACGACATCGAGTTTATTTTTAATTAGCGCCAAGTTACCCATGAACAATACGGATTACATACGTTGTGCGTCGCGTTGTTTATAGAAACAGTATAAAAAAATATACTCGTTACCTTCTCACATGACATTGCATAGGCGTCGCATAAACTTGACCCTCGACTTGGCGTATTTGCATAGCTACGTTTCTGATAAGACTCCACTTACTTGAAACTACGTTTCACACAACTCGGAATTTCACAAAATTTCCAAAAAGTTTCGACGCGAACCCCCATCGATTTGGAAAAGATTGGATTTTGGAATCCCGAGGACCGACTGGGCACGTGGCCAATTCTTATGTCCTTGATGAACAACGCGTTCGCCCGATGAATAATTTAATTCGAAATCTCGTCGAGTCAACCAATGCCGATCGAACCATCCACAATAAAGTTTTCAAGGTAACGTTGTGAGTTCTGCTGCAATCTCGACTCTAGACTCGAGAGAAAAAAATCCCCTCGTCAAAAGAACGAACGCGACGAGAAAAGCTGCGAGCTTTCGGGACGACCCTGAGAAAACGGACGGACGCGACGAAGGAATTTGCGTCGTGGCGTCATTTTATTAAAATCGACGCAGCGTTGGTATAACTGGGGTTGGCGGAGAGAGGGGTCGTGGGACTAGGGAGATGATACCGGAGCACCTTATTTTTACGCCGTCGATGTATGAGTTTTACAAGTAGACTGGCCGCGGGGGAATTCAACTTTTGCCTTTCGTAGGTATATGATATGAATGTATTCGTCAGATAAAATACCTGCTTAATATTCGCCATGTAAAAATCGTCACGTCGGATCGTACCTACGTGAAAATTGGTTTATCGAGTTTGCTCTCGGATAAATTTACATATGATTTATTTCGCATAATAACGAAATTTACAAGAATGAAAATTAACCTCCTACGTACATGTGGGTATGAATAATATCATCGCATCTCGCCCGTTTTTCATTTTTGAATTAATTTTTGTTTATCGAAAGATTTTCTTTCGTGATAGCAAAGATACACCTATATTTCTTCATAATGATGAGAATACGAGATGGAGAGTACACAAAAAGAAGAAAATTTTAGATTTTGTATAAGATACGTATTATTTATTGGATTCTCAAATTATTTGATTAATGAGAATTTCGAAATACAAACTTTATTTTAATGCAAACTCCCCCGAGATAATTTGATAATCGATCGACAAACAGTTCAAAGGAACGCGAATGTGATATAAATTAGGATAAGACAGAAATAAAATGAAAAATGTACCGTTTGATCCCTCAATTCTTGTGAGAATTTTCACAAGACAAAGGATAAAAAAAAGCGGGCAGAAGCTGAAAACGAAAAAAAAATCAACTTTTTTTGGATAAGAGAATTCATTTCGTTGATCAGAAACGTTGCCAAAATGGAATGAATTGAGATAGGATGTTTAGTAAAAATGATCCTTAAAATGTTCTTTTTTTTTGAAGTAGAGATGAACTTTTTTCAGCAGGGGAAAGTTTAAATTTTGAGTCTGTAACTTAGGTATTTCATGGACCCAAATGACCCAAAAATTGAAATTTTAATACTTTTATTTTAAAAAAAACTGAATAGGTTGTAAGATGATTTTTAATTTGAACTGAAGATTCGTACATGAAAATACATAGCCCCTTCCCCAACAACATCGGTCTGCCGATCCGCCGTTGCTGCTTTCAAGCACAGCGAAAGCTCAAAGTTCACGAATTTTTGTGAACTTCGAGATGAAAAGGTTGAAAGGTGAAATTGGTATCTACTTATAAGATTTTTTACGCTGAATCCGAATATGACAGATTGCCAACCCCGAGGTGCTGCCAAAGGGGTGCCAGACTGAGTCAAAGGGGGTGCAAATCGCGATTTTCCCCCCTCTGACCCAGTCTGCCACCTTTTCAGCGACACTTCGGGTTTGACAGACCATCATGTTTGGACTCGGTATGAAAAATTACATGAGAAAATATCATTTTTAATGATTAACCCTTTTTCAAGTCAGTTATAAAGCAAATATACCTGATTTTTTACGATTTTCACCCCCTTTGACCCAGTCTGGCACCCCTATGGCAGCATCGGAGGTTGGCAGACTGTCATATATCGGGATTCAGCGTGAAGAATCCTGTAAGTAGACACCAATTTCACCTTTCAACCTTTTCATCTCAAAGTTCACAACGTGTTTTTTGAAAATTTACGATTCGCTGTGCTGAAATGAAAGTAAAGAAGGAAATTTTCCGTCCCCCTACGCTCTAAAAGTTTATTCCAAGCAACGACGAAAAATTTTCACCCTTACTATGATCTCAACACAAGAATCGAAGATGAAAATTTCGAGAGATTGATAGCTAAGGATGTCAGATTTTTTCAAAAATTGTTGTAGAGCCAAATTATAGGATATTTTATATATTCCAGATAAAAAAATATAGCGAATGAAATTTTTTTCTCAAAAAAATATTCAGTAAATAATTTACGAAGTACAATTTGACAAAATTTTACCCATTTCTTCGAATAGAATAATATTATTAGATCATTTTTTCCAAAAATTGTTGTTGTGAGTTTGAAAAACTTTGAAAACAAATTTCTTTTGCGAATTTTCACTGAAAATCGAAAATCCTCTTTTATATTATGAAAGTATGCAAATTTTCAATTTTGGGTCATTTGAGCCCCTAAAATATCTGAATTACAAACTGAAAATTTAAACTTTTTAAAAAAAAACTCATGAATAAAAAATGATTGAGGGTGAAAAAATTGAAATTTTTGCACCAGATTTCTTTCTTTTTCAAGGGTGAGTAGTTAAGTGTCATTTTTTTCAATTCGCAGCAAATCTCACACACGAAAATACATAAAAGTATATAATTTTGATTTGATCCTATTTTCTGCGTGAAATTTCAATTTTCACTGATGAAAATGACCATCTCGTGCACTAACTTTGACTTCAGCTAACACGATACAATGAAAAGTTTTAAATTTCGTTCATTGGATCTCATCTGGACACAAAAGGGTTGACTTATCCAATTAAAAACTAGTTCAAAAATTTTTCATAATTAATTTTTTGTTCCTTTTTTGGAATATTGCAAACAAAATTTTAAAAAACTGAGTAGGTATAAGAGAAAATGGATCAAATCTTTCACAAAATTTAATTTTATTAAAATTAGTTCAAAAGAGATGGTCACTCAGGAAACAAATAAGTGCTCTTCTGGATGAACAATACTTTTCAAAATTCAATCAGGTCTAAAAATCGACGATTTAAACCTTGAGATGAAAATCTTAAAATTCATTGGTCAATTTCATAAAAAACTTAAATTGTTCATTGATACTTAGGTAGGTACATCTTTTAGATTTGCAGCGAGAAAAAATAGCAATGCATTTTTTTTAGTCATTAAATGACACTTAGGTATTGTAATGTAACACATTTCTATAATTTCTTGAACAGTTTGAGCAAAAAAGGTCATCAAACTAAGATTTATTTTCAAAATTCGTCATACTTCGTTCAAAAAGAATTTACATAATGAAAACAAATGCCAAAACCTGATGACTGTCACTACAAAATTTCACTGAAAAGTCACTTGACATTTTTCCCCAGCAAAATCTTCTTCGCCAAGAAATTAAACACAAACATACTCCCCCCACCTCAAAAAAATAATCAAATTTAAATATTTTTGAATTTAATGCATTAAAAATTATCTTACTCCCTCCCAAACCATTCAACCGTTTTCCAAGAAAATTGATAACTATTTATGTAAATTATTATCGATAGCGTTACCCATGAAAATTGTAAAAAAAATGAAAAATTTTCTCATAAATTACTCATTGTGTTTATTTCTTTTCACCGCGTGAGAAGTCACGATCTTCACCCTTCCTGCCATCGCGATTCGCATGCTCATATTTAACGACTACTGTAAGTAGGTACATGTTTAAATTTACAATATTTATGTTTTTTTTGAAATGTTCACGGCCAAACAACACATTTCTTCTTCACGACAATACCTCATGAAACTCTGAATCACTCGATGCACCCTGCACAAATGCATCATAATTCACTTCCTTCTGATTAGGATATGCAATTCACGACGATGGTCAAAACATTATCAAACCATAGTCAGTCATGTACTTGGACCGATTAACATACATAGACTGAAACATAAACGGATTAACGGCCTCACAATCGCAATTTATCCTTGAATTGGTCGTATCACGACCGGCTAAAATACTCTCGCGTATTATCACACATCGAGAATTTCTAGCTCGATTGGATTTTTGCCAAAAATCACGCGACGTGGCGCTTGATCAGTATGGGACTATATAAATACGATACAACTTAAATCATCCCTCTCTTCCTCCTTCTCTCATTTAGTCAGAAAAACTCTCTCGATTAGAAAAATAATTTTAATCGCTTAAATTCGCATCTATTTACGTTTTTTCGGTTCGGTTCGTCTAAAGCTATAGCGGACAATGTTTCGCTTTTCGTGATTCCATATTACGGTGTACATAATGATACGTGAAAAGCATACGAATTTCACTGTTGAACGTATTTTTCTCAAAGCAATTATACAAACGATGTTAAATGGCGTGTAATTTATTAATAAGCTGGTTCGTACGAATGTACGTATCTTGGACGGCATAGTGAAAATGTCACGATATATCAAATTTTCGGCAACAGGTGCGAAAAAAATAACTCGTCAGTTTATAAACGCGTGAGAAAGGCCGAATTAGAATTTACGTATGTGGTTTCAATTCATCGATGAATGAATCAGCTATATAACGAAACGATAAGAAAATTACGTCGTAAAATGCCCATGTTTCTTATCAATTGGGTAGGTAATTGTATAATATCGATAGAAGCTAGTCTTTCTTATCTCGAACAAATTGATTATCGAATACGGTTTGATTGTATAATGTAACCACAGAACTATTTATTTGGATAGAATGGAAAGAAGCTGTTGGGAATATTCGAATAATGACAAATGGATGAGTAATAGATAATGATGGAAAGGTCTAAACTTTCCAGCGTGTGTGGAGATAACGCCAGTGATAAATTGAGAGCAAATGCTCTTGAAATATTCTCCAAAAAAAGTATTTCACTGAAATTTTCTGAATTTTTCCATTTTTACGATTTTAAAAAGAAGAAAAATTTTGAGTGGATTATCGTTTTTATTTCAGTAATTTTTTTTCATCATTTAATGAAAAAGAAATGTTTAAAATTACACTTAAATGAAGCAGAGCTGCACTGAATGAGAGTAAGCAGAGGCACCTTTCTTCTCCCAATAACTAAATTGCGGTTTTAGTTGAAAAATGAGATTCGAATCAGAAAATTTACAACAAAAAAAATTGGGGAAATTTCCATTTCGAGAGGAAAAAATGATACTTGAAGTCGAAAAAATTGGAAAAAGATCCATTTTAGCAGAAAATTTACAATTTATAGTCCTTTCGAATATCTCCAAAATCGATTCTTCCCTGGTTTGATTTGAAATTCGTAAGAACGAGTTTCAGACGTGGTAAAAAATCAAATATTTCATAAAGATTACTTGAAAAATGCCTCTTCCTAAACCAATTTGAGATGGTTCGTCCAGACCATTGTAAAACTTGGATTTCCTCAAAAATTCAAAAATAGCATTTCACACGAGGTAAAAGAGGAGAGATAATTTAATTCATTTGACATCAAAAAATAATATCAAAAAAATTTACTTGAATTAGTTTTGACCAAAAATTCAATTTTTCTAAGAACATTTTTGAGCAAATACCAGAAGTGAGAGAAAATTGAAGTCTTATCATTCGAAGTCCAAATTATTATTATTTTTTTTGGTATGACCTTTCAACGTGCGGTCCTTTTTAAAAAGTGTCTGTTGAATATATTCAGGATGTATACTGAAATCGAAAAAGCAAAATTGGTACATTTTTATATGCACATCGAAAGAGAAATTTCGAACTGCATAAACTTTTAGGGTGATAACCGCACCCAGCAAAATTTTTAGCCAACTAACTTTATACCAAAAGTTCGAATCTTCCGGAATATGAAATAGTTACACCTTGATAACTCTTTGAAAATTTTCCAAAATTTTGGGACAAACCTCCTCTATTTCCTGGAGCTCCTTTTGCTTTTTTTTCTAGTGAAATGACATTATACATATATGGACTTAAGCGGTCAAAAAACATACAAATTGATATCTAACTGATGACACGTCGAAAAATTTCGATTTTTGGTCCATCCCCTTCTTATTTCCAATGCAGTTTAAGGCTTCAGTTCAAAATTATCCCATCGAAATAAATTCTAGAAGTCAAAAAGCATACCTTAACATTGACATCCAAATTGAAAATTTTCAAAATTTTGACTTACGCTTCTCATCTTTACTTTTTTTAATGAAAAAAGGTCAGAAACAAGCTCGAGAGCACCAAAAACTTATATTTCGATTCCTGTCTTGGTGACGTCAAAAAGTTTTGAATTTTTGGTCCATTCATCCATCCACTGGGATGTATTTTCGGTTTTTGGTCAAAATATCCCAAGAAATGGATTCACAGACTTCAAAAACCTACAGCAATGGCGAAATATTTGGAAAAAAGCACGAGATTAGGAAAAAATAACTAGTTTTAGTGCCAATGTTAAAACTCAAAACGAAGAAAATTTCCAAACGATGGTGTCATAATTCAAAATCGTTTTTAAAAATTGAATATTGATCAAATAAAATTGGTGTAGAATAAAAAAAACATATTTTTCAATGGTAATAAAAAAAAGAGTTTGGATTTTTGAAATCAAATTGAAAAAATCGTACTATTTCGTACTTTCTTGCACAGTAACTAGACACTCTGATTATTGCTTTCAGATGAGAAGAAATATTCTCCTGAGAACCATCTACAATACAATTTTTAAGCCATCTTTTCAATTTTCAAAACGCCTGAGGAGTTCCAAATCAGAACTCTCTCAAAATGACACGTATCACTCAATCCATTTCCATTTATGGCAGTTTTCAACCGAATTTTTTCAAATTTGCACAAATGATAGATAGTATTAAGGGTAATTTTTGGAATTATTTGAAAAAAATTTCGAGCCCTTTTTCAAGGTCAAATGGACATTTTAAGCTTTCGAAGCACCATTTTGGTAATCTCTTTCAGAGGTGCAATTCTGAAAAAAATATATATTGTGTACTTAGTCTAGATGTACAATCCCATTTTTTTGTAGAACTTGATATCGTGGTGCGTCAGCGTCAAAAATGTAAAAAACCGATTTTTTGTCCATTTTTCGCCCCTAAATGGGTCATTTCTGGTCCAAAATTTTTTTTTCTTGAAATATATCATTATTGACACCAAAATACACCATAAACCAGTATTTGGACCAAATTCGTTCGTTTTTACCCTTTTTTCCAAAAATACCCAAATGACGC
>FIZU01044823.1:0-26877 GCA_900064475.1 Pseudococcus longispinus
TGTAGGTTCTCTAAATTCAGGAACCTACAACCAATAAAATATTGGTTCCCAAAATTCTTAAACCTACAACCAATAAAATATTGGTTCCCAAAATTCATGAACCAACAACCAATAAAATGTAGGTTCTCAAAATTTACAAACCAACAACCAATAAAATGTAGGTTCTCAAAATTTGTGAACCAACAATCAATAAAATGTAGGTTCTCAAAATTTACAAACCAACAACCAATAAAATAATGGTTCTCAAAATTCATGAACCTACAACCAATAAAATGTGGGTTCTCAGAATTTACGAACCAACAACCAATGAAATGTAGGTTCTCAAAAGTTACGAACCAACAACCTATAAAATGTAGGTTCTCAAAAGTCATGAACCTACAAACAATAAAATGTAGATTCTCTAAATTCATGAACCTACAAACAATAAAATGTAGTTTCTCTAAATTCAGGAACCTACAACCAATAAAATATTGGTTTCCAAAATTCTTGAACCTACTACTAATAAAATGTAGGTTCTCAAAATTCATGAACCTACAACCAATGAAATGTAGATTCTCTAAATTCATGAACCTACAGGCAATGAAATGTAGGTTCTCAACATTTGTGATGCTACAATTAATAAAATGTAGGTTCTCAAAAGTTGTGACCTTATGACAAATGAAATGTAGGTTCTCAAAATTTACGGATCAACAGGCAATGAAATGTAGGTTCTCAAAATTTGTGATTCTACAACTAATAAAATATAGGTTCTCAAAATTTACAAACCTACATCTAATAAGGTAGTGGTTCTTTCGAATAAGCGCACTAGAATTTCGTCATCGAAAAAATATTTTGAGAACGCCTTGCAGATTATACAGCCAAACTTACTTCGCCGCAAGAGTTGCATAATCACCGGTTCAAAAATTACCCCGCCACTATAGTCTATGATAGACTTGAGTTTCGGAGCAATTTTTTCCCCTGTGATTTAGCAACTCTTGCACCAAAATAAGTTTAGTTATACAATCTGCGAAGCATTTTTAAAACATTTTTCTCTCTTCATATTCATTTTTTTTTTCGCTCAAAATGAGCGTACGAAGTGTCAAATCCATGGTTCTTTTTTCACAATCTTATCAATAATTAATGAAAAAGTGCCATTTATGGGACAATTTTTCGCCAATTTTTTTTTTAAATCGATCATTTTGTTTCACATTTTTGACCCAAAACTCTAATTTTTGTAATTAATCGCCTAAGTAAATTCAAACAGGTTCGATAAGTAAACAAATAAATATGTAAAAAGTAAGTTGGTATATTTAACAACAAAATAAATGTAGGTGCGTTTCTAAAATTCGTTTTATGTCTCGGCTTACGAATTTGGCATTAATTTGCTGTGGTTGTCGCTCCTTAGACAATAAACCAAATCTCGGTTCAAGAATACTCTCATCAATTCTTTCCCTCGAATTCAATTTAAAAAGTGAAATAAAATTTCCATCTCGTTTCCATTAAGCAAAATGATTCCCTTTAGAGTATATTTTTCACACCACATCATTAAAAATCAAACTTCCTGGTTCAACATGTTCAACAAATAAACATTGAACTATAATCCCCTCAATTCTATTCTGTTTTCCTTTTACCTATCTTTCGATCACTTCGACGTAAACTACTATCACAAAATAAAAAAATCAAACGAACAATAATAAATTTCATCATTTCGTTTATTTACACGTAGGAAGATCAAAAAAAGAATGAGAATATTCACGTTATTTAAACAGTAATCACTATATTATCATTAAAAATAAATAATTAAAGATAAAGAACAAACGTGTTTAATACGTATTTTCAAGTCTTTTCTTTTTCCTAGAAAAAAAACATCATCTGATTTCGGGCTAACAAAACATTAAACCAAAAACAAAATAAAAATTCAACCAAAATAAATTAGAAACGAAAGGAAGGAAAAGGAAAAAAAAGAATCAACCTAAAGTACATCGACTGTACCATGCCAGAGATAAAAACGAAAATATTTCCCTTTATTGAAATTTTGATCTTCGATAGTGTACACAATTATAACAGATTATCCGTACAATAATGAGCGCAATTTCCCAAAACTTGAGATCCATAATGAAAATTTTGTTTGAAAAAATTTTCCCGCGAACGATACAAAAAAATTACAATAGAAATTAAAATTAAAAACTTAAAAACAAAACATATGACAGTCGCTTGAAAAGAAAAAAATGATACACGTATTTAATTTAATCTAATTATACTCTAATCATAAAAAAAAGAAACTACTTTAACATATTATATAACAAACAAGGTAGGTAAAACGTCTTCTTGAACACTTGGAGACAAAAAACTAACAATTTCTTAATTTGGTATAATTTTGATAATCATTTCGTTCGCTCTGTATCGTAAAAAGAAATTTCTCGGTAAATTTCATTCTCTACATAAAAAATTAATACAAAAAGAAATGAAAAACAAACAACTAAAAACGCCATAAGGAAATTAAAATCTACATGAGTGTTTTCCTCGTTTTCTCTAAAAATAAATTACAAATCATCGATTATCAAATGATTTCTCTGTCTTAATAAAAAAAAAAAACTAAACATGGCACTATTAAGTTAGAATTTCTTCACGAGTAAAAAAATTATGAGACCGTTGTATTTTTCGAATTAAATTTAACCATAAAAATCATACTGTAAAATTAAAAAAAAAAAATGTCGAATTGATTTTTCAATTAAATTGACAAATTAAAATTAAAATGTATCTTACAATAGGTATTTTAAATAAAAGATATGTTCAAATGATGTATTAAAATTATACCACATAACAAATGCCTTCAACTTATTAAGTTGTATTATGCTTCTAACCAGAGTACTGCGTTTTTCTTTCGACATACAATGACAAAAAAAATAATAAAAGATATGTATAAAAGAAGAAATGTTCAACAGTAAAAAGAAGGAGAGGAAAAGTAAAAAAAAAATGCTTAACAATACACACTTTTAAAAAAAAATAAAAGAAAGAAATTACCCAAATTCAACAAACCCAAAAATCCATCTTTCTAACATAAAAATGACTAGTTTTTTTCATAACCACTAATCCGTAACAATAAATTTCCGTAATAAATATTTAGGCCGCTTGATTAAGTGGCACAGACGTATTTTCGATATTCGTGGAACCAATTTTTTTTTCTGTACATATTTCACATGATTTACGTCTGTACATATACACACGTTTTTTTCAATATAATTTTTTACAGAATCTACACGAGGTCCAACGTTTGAATATCAAATCGCTTCATATGAACACAAATTAACCAATAATAATGTCGTTTTACGAACGAATCGCTTAGAACGACGAATCAGCACCCATTTTATTTTCTTCGTCGGTATTATTCACGTACATAACTGAGTTCACCACTCCTTTTGCTATTCTCTAATGAAATAAAATGAAAAAAAAATGGTATTTAAGATTAAATTTCATTATTTTAAAGAATTAAAGTGGATTTTGTTCGGTTTGCGAAGTTTACCTGCAAACTTTCCAATGAATTTTCACAGTCGGTCGTATCGATATCATTCATATTGATCCCACATCGTTCCATTTCGGCGTAAGTACCAAATGGTAATTTCCCCAGGCACTCTAGCTTCATGATATGCATTTTAGAACGCAAATGTTTGGCCAAATGGCCGTGTATTCTGAATCCAATGTTGCAATCGTCGCATTTGAATGGTCTAGGGTTATTGGTAGAAGTTTGGCCGCCAGTGGCTGAATTCATGCTCACCTGTAAAAATATCATACGTAATTAGACCGGATTTGAGGTGAGGTGATGAAGGTGGAATGTGGATAGGTGGAGAACGAATCGGAATACTTCAATTTTGAATAAAATTGTTTTTTTTTTCTATTCTAATGAGCTATGAAACCAAAAAAAAAATGTTTATTTCAAAGCTTTAGTTCTAGTCTAGCTCTCTTCACTGAGCAATTTTCAATTCGTTTGTGAACGATTCCATTCGATTCAAGATGAATGAATCCTTCGCAACCGATTTGATTACTTGATTAATAATCAATTTACAAACGATTTTATCAATGATCAGTGAATCGTCCATAATTAGAAAAACACCGAAAGGGTTGTGAAACGTAATGAAACAAAAAAATAACGAAATAACGAAATGACTAAAAAAAATTGAGAAAAATAAAACGAAACGAAAAACGAAAAAGTGAAATACAAAGACAACGAAAAACAAAACGAAACGTTAAAAATTTGGAAAATACAAAATTATTTCGTTTTTTTCATTTCGTTTCGTTTTTTTTTTTAGAAAATTAAAATAAAAATTAAGAAAATGAAAAAATATTTTGCACTTCGCATTCGCGATTGTATCAATAAAAAATTTTAAATTTTGCAAGCTTATTATTTGTCTTTCAGGTGATTTCTCTTTATACCAAAAATTTTCTCAAAAATTCGAGTTTTTTTGCAAGAAAATTGACATTTGATGAGAGAATGGAATTTTGGACAAAATTTCCATTATTTTGAGTAGTCACATGAACATGATGGAAAAAACGAAATGAAATTACAAAATCATTTTACTGGACAAAAGTAAAATTAGAGTTGGTGTTTTGAAAAATTAAAAAAAATAATGTTTTAAACATTTTTTTGGGGGTTTTAACGTGTTTTTTTCAACTAAATAAAACAATGTTTCAAACGTTTTTTAACAAATTTTTTCCTTTTTTTTTCGTATCTAATGTGACAAAAATTGAAAAACAATGCAAAAATAACAGCTGATTTCTTCATTCTGAAAAATCAGCTAGTTTAAGAAATTAAAAAAAAAGCGCTGCTTTGTACTGAAACGTTCTCTTCCCCGCTACCAGTGCCCCCACTCCTTCTCCACTCTCCCGGCCTAGAATATGCTCCAATAATTTTTTTTAAGCACCATCGAAACTTTTTGGAATAAGAGAAAGTCAGAAGGGATTAATACCTTAAATTCGAGTCAATTAAATTAAAAGGTACCCTACAAATTTTCAAAAAAATACACCATTTTTTTTGTAAATTTTCGAATTTTAAAACGCTGAAATTGATGTAAAAAAGGAAACAGCGGCAAAACTATGAACAAACTAACATGACTGATAAGGAAGTGGCGAAAGTGGAACTTTTAATAGACATTTCATCCTCTGTTTTCATCAATTTCAACAAAATGATCTCAAAGTCAGCAATTTAGCGAAGGAAAATTAAACAAGTTTTCAAATAAAATTTTCTCTTCATGACCTGTGACAAAAGAAACAGTAAACTATTTCTTCCTACTTTCCAAAAAAAAACCCCTTTCCCAAAAAAACATCTCAAGTTAAAAAGGTAGCAAAATAATTTTTTTGAAATTAAAAAGTTGAATTGAGAAGCAAAGCTCCAAAACATTTCAATTTTGACTCATAAAAAAATTTCTCATTCTATAAAAAAAAATACTTCACAGAAAACGTTATAAATCAAATAAAGCTCGTATTATGAATATCAATAAAAAAATAACTTTAAAAGAATGAAAATTGTCTTTTTATTTTTTACCCGGTTACGAACTTCATTTTTTTTCAACGTTTAATTTTATTACATTCACAAAAGGGAATGTTGCTTCGTGATATCGTAAAAAATACTCAACCAAGCATAATTTCAGTAAATCAAGGTGTCCCTAGGTAATAAATTACAAAAATCGCAGAATGTCAAAACCTAAAAATGCAAACTAAAATGAAACGAACCATAATTAAAAGTAATAAAGATACGTCAGGGGTTTTACCAATTCGAAAAAAAAATCAAAACCGAAGACTCCGATTCGCAAAACTCTAAAACAAGTATATAATAATCTTCGCGTCAGATAATTTTCATTCTAACCCAAAAACTTACTTTATTCAAATGCGAATTCGATCCTAAATGCTTCTGAAGATTATTCCTCGTGCGAAACGACACAGCACACGATTCACATCTGAACGGTTGCTCGAAGTAGTGAATATTTACATGTAACCTGAGTTGGCTCTGCTTACTGAATATTTTATTACAAATAGCACATTTACTACGTCCATCTTCCAATACGCTGTAAAATAAACAACAATAACAATAAATTAAGTCAAGATTTTCACACAATACTCCTGCACCAATCCCATTAGAATACCATCACGTACTTAGTTAAAGGTCCACTGCACGGAGATATAAACTCAGCTTTGAGTTTCTTGGGCGAGCTAGCGTTAAAATTAGAATTCGGCGATCCGACTGAAATGATCACTGAAGTAGAACTTTCTGCTTTTTCTCCATCGGGCGTCGGTGTCAGAGCCAGATTCTCTTTTGATTCGATATCATTGCCTCGTTCCAGTGTCTCGATCTTGGCACTCATACCGCCACCTCCACCTCCGCCACTGCAACGATCAACGAACGTATTTTTACCGGTGATCATGGGTGATGCTTCTTTGACGACGAGTTCAGGCACAGGAGGTTCGTTCGTTTCCATTGGTACGTGTTCTTTGTCGGTGCCTGCTGATCCGAAGTAATATCTTTCGTTGGTATGTGACGATTCGCTTTTCGGCTTGATTACAGCGTTTGAGGTCACTATTGGTTGGAGTTCGCGAGCTAAGCCTGTGTTTTTAGATACCTATGAAAAAGAAAAAAGGAAAAAAATAAGTTGAAATAGAGTCTTGTTGCAAATGGTGTCGATTAGTGAGAAAAATCTACCACATACGTACCTTTTCTTGTTCTTTTTGCTCACTGATTAGTGTTAAAGTTGGCGTGTGAGGTTTAGACGACAAATGAGGATTAGCTGAGAAATTATAAGGGTATGTGTTTGGTCGGGCGTTCAGTGGTACTAATCCGGCGTTGGCGTATTGTTCGGAGACCGTCTGGTGGGACATTTTCGACAGAGATAGCAACGATCGAGCCACTTCTCTTTCTAGTTGGCATTTTGGATCCTCGGCTGTAAAATTACGATAAAATACACGTCATGAAATTGACAAATTCATCGTAGTTAGAGAAATAATCCCGAAAGAGCTCTTCCTAAATTGGAAATATATATGTACCTATATCAATTTAAAATTCACAATTCAAGTTTCTTAGGCTCATTTTGAATTTTTTTTTTGAAAAAAAAAGAAAATAGATATTGCAAAATAATTTGGGAATTTCTTAAAAACTTTGAAATGTGAGACAAATTATCAAAGTTTCTTCTAGATTCCATAAAATAGCAATCAGTAGTACAAAAAAAAACTTAAACTTGCTCAAGATATCATAAAAATTCTATAAATTTGAAAATTTTTAAAAATTACTTAAAATTGATGAAAATTTTTCTTTAAAAAGTTTTTAAAATGTCAAAAAATGTTTTAAAAAATTACAAATTTTCGATTTTTTCAGTTCAAAATTTGAAAATTTTTGGACCTTGATATTTGATTACACATCTACACATGAAAAGAAACATTTTGGAAAAAAAAGTGAAAATCGACCAATTGAGAGAGATTGGAGAACTAAAAAAAAAAGGTTTTAGTATTTTCTAACAGTTTAAAAAATGTTGAAAATGTTTTAAAAATGACAAAATTTTGACTTTCTTGTTCCAAATTAAAATTTTTCAGGGTGTAAATTGATTTTTTTTTTGGAAATTCGCGACTTTTCCATAATGTTTTCCATCATCTTTTATGGCATATCGAATATTTTTTTAGAAAAATTTTAGTTACATTACAACAGAAAAAAAATACGAAAAAAATTCAAATTAATTATAATTTAATCCCATTTTGCCCAATAAACAGTCAAAAATCGATGACTTTTCCAAAACTTCCATGACCCGGTAAACACCCTGTAATCCTGTGCTAAAGGAGTATTTTCCAAAAAAGTTGAAAAATGTCAAAAATTTTGAAAGAAACTTTTTGAAAAAAAAAAGTGAAAATTGATCCATTGGGAGAGGCTAGCGAACTATCACAAGGGGTTTCAATTTTATCCAAAATTCTTTCAATATTTGATTTCTTTATAATATCAAAAATCGATAAAACACCAATTAAATTGCATTAAATTTCAAAACTCTTCGAAAATGAGATGAACATTTTTTAAAATGAGACAAAAATCAAAAAATTTAATTTGATCATATTTTCTAATGAAAAAATAAGTAAATTTTTGCGAAAGATCTTCATGTATTTGAAAAATTATGAAAAGATTCAGTAAAAATTTATATTTTGATGAAAATTGCTTGAAAATAACGTAAAAAATGTAATTTTTTGATTACTCAAACAGTTTTTGTTGTATTTTGAGTAATTTTTTTGGAATCAAGTATAGAATTTCTTGTCACGAGACGTTTTGAACATTTTTTTGAATAATTTCAATAATTTGGGACATTTTTAATCAAAATTAGAACAGTTTTTATACTGATTTCAAAAATTTTTGAACAATTTCAAGCATAATTTCAAATATTTTTAAGACATATTGAGCTCTTTTTAGCCATTTTATCGTTTTTTTCATTATTTTAATCGTATTTACAACATTTCAAATAACTTGAAGTGGATTTTAACTATTTTTAAGATGCTTAAAAAACATTTTCCAAATAATTTTAACGATTTTTTAAATATTTTTTACATTTTTCGTACTTTTTCAAACAATTTTAAAATATTTTGAATATTTTTTTCCAATTTTCTTACAGCATTTGAAAAATTTTGAATGCCATTTTAGGTACATATTGTAAATACTTTTTGAAACATTTTGTCAATTGAAATTATTATTTTCACGACTTGAAAACTTCTTAAAATAAATGTTTTGCAATTTGTAAATACCTACCAAAATACCAAATTTTAGACTTTTAATAGCCTTAAGAGAAACATTACAGATCATTTAAAATTTAAGAAAAATAGTAAAATAGCTTTCTTTCTTCATTCATTTCTCCAAAGAATCAAAGATATTCCAAATTTGGAAATTAAAAAAAAAAAGAAAAAATAATCACGTATTTTTCATACAATATTTTCCATTGCCCGATAAGTTTTGTTTCGTTCGACGTTTTTCAAGATTTTTCGATGACATTCACCCTTCCCTCTCTCTAAAAATTGGCAAATTTTCGAATACCAAAAAAATCTATTTAGAAATGATAATTCACATATTCATCTAAATATGAAAAAATTACTGTAAGATTTAAAATATTGAACCTGATTTTATTCCCAACTCCTCCCTCGAGTCTTCCCTCTCTTACCAGATGTATATAATGATCAAATTTTTCTACAAAAAATTTGCACGCCAACTCACCAACTTCCTTATCTTCGATAAAATCATCATCATTATCTTCGTCATCATCATCATCATCGTCATCATCCTCTTCTTCGGTTTCTTCTACATCTTGTCCTTCTTCTATCTGTTGCGTCTAAAAGCATGAAAAAATCCCGAAATGTAATCCTACTCAAAAACACAGCATCCTTCAAACCGTAAGTAGGTATTTCGTCTTGGTGGACACACTCACCTGTTTCGAAAGTATTTCCTCGTCCACGTACGAATCATCGACCACCGTTGGCACCGGTACGATTCCCAGCTCCATACACTTCTTATAATGGGCCTTTGATTTCATATGCTTGGTCAAATTACCTTTAGTTTTAAACCTGCGAACACCGAGAACGATCGATTAAACATCTCAAATTATCATTTTTTGGCGCCAAAATAAAAAAAGTCACGCGATGAATTCTCATTTACCTGAATACGCAATGTTTACAAATATAAGGACGTACGTCCGTATGTGTTCTTATGTGTTTCTTCAACATGGATGGCTTTTTGCACCGAATACCGCATTTCAAACAAACGTATTTTCCTCGCCCTACAAATTAAATATTCCAGTCAATATTCTCGCTGAATTAAGCATGTAAAACCCTCCGCTGATTTGTCAATTGCGCAGTAGCGTTCGTTTCTGTTTCGAATGCCCCGATATCGCTTGTAAATCGTCATTAAATATGTATTAAAGAATATACTAATTATTTAGCGCGATTCTTCTTTAATTTACGAAGTCGATCAAGAGTATGAAGGGAGAGGGCCGAAGGGTTAGATGAGCATCGAATTACCTAAACCTAAAATTTCACTTGTGAGACAATCGAGAGGGAGTTTATACGTATTCTTCGGTACGACTATGTTCTTAATTAATTAATTTTTCAAGTAGTCGACGAAAGTGTCATCGGAGATCTGCAGGTGGCACGTGTCGTTTGTTTATATATTTCTACTTAGATACTTAGATGGGTTAAAACAACGCAGGTATTTTTTCACCCTATTTCTACTTTATGTATAGGTATGCCATGGTTTTCATTTACCTGAAATGAATTTCAAATCGATTCACCTGTTTATGACTTTCGTAGTCGTTTTTTTACAACCATTTCTCGATAGGAGGTCTAGGTACAATACTTAGGGTATTATTACAACATGAAAATAAAAATTTGGGTTATGGGGCCAAGGATGGGCCAGGGGGCGAAACCTCCTGATGAATTATTCAAATTCCTAGATGTTGAAATTTCCCAGCATTTTCAATTTTTTTAAAGTTATTTTTAAAACAGACGGAATTTAAGGCATTTTTTTCTAAATGTGAAGAAACCAAATGAAATCAAAAAATGAGGAAATTATGAAAAATATTTATTAAAAAAATTTTAAATTCTAAATACTCAGTCCTTGTATTTATTTGGTCTATTTTTTTAAAATGAAATTTGAAAAGAAAAAATGTTCAGAATAATGCTCCCTTCTACCCATCAACTAAACCAAATTTAGACTTATTATAAGAATTGTAGAGCTTAAGGTACCGATTTTTTAAAATTTCGTTTAAATCTTTTACAAGGAATACATAAAAATTTATTTTGACAAATCCAGTAAGACTTGAGTTAATTCAAAAAACTGTATTGCCTTCGATACGTGAAGTAGGCAAAATTTCAATCATTTCTTGAAATATACAAAATAAGTCCATTTTTTTCAATTTTCATCATCTCAAAAAGTTTTCGGGTTTGAATAATTTCAAAAAATCATAGATGCCTTCAGTGTACCAAACTTTCAAGTTTTTTTTTCGTTTTCTCTTTATAACTGCTGAAGAAAGAAATTTTGGAAAATTTTCATAATAACTTGTTTGAAAGAGTATAAAATCAGCTTTCGAATGATATCATTACTTTTCGATTTCGTACAATTTTCTCATTTGTGTCATGACAAAAACTGCAGTGATTGATAAAATTTCACGAAATCAAAAAGTAATGATATCGCTGGAAAGCTAATTTTATCCTTTTTCAAACAAGTTATCACAAAAAATTCTCCAAATCGCTTTCTTCTCGAGTTATAAAAAAACGAAAAAAAAAACCATATAAAAAAATCAAAATGTTACGTGCAAATTATGTGACCCTTACAACGTGTAAAAGCCCATCAGATTACTGCTCTGAAGAAGCTTCAAAATTATCATCAAAGACAGGTATCCCTTCAATACACGTAATACATCAAATTACATCACTCAATTTGCAAATTTCATCAAATGTCTCGAAATAATTTCATTTGGTCGAACTTTGGTCCAAAAGCATGATGGGGGGGGGGGGGGTTGTGTGAAGATCTTCATAAAAGAAATTAATACGACATACGAGGGCTTAATGACATCAAATTCAAGCTCACATTTTGACAATTTGGAAAAAAGAGACCCTCGGTATTGGAAATCGTTGCCAGAAAACTTGGAAATTATCTTCCCAGAGCTGATGAAAATATTTCGACAAATTTTACGACTTTTGATGCAATTTGTCGATAAATATTCCATCTGATAGACCTGTCATTTTTCGTGTGATTTTTTACTTTCTAGTGATATGATCTTCGCTTCTGAGAGCTTTTTGACCCCCTGTCCACCCCTCCTATGCCCACGAGCCAGGGAAATTTCAGTTTTGAGTCTTCAAAAGTCTATACCTCTCCCTCAAAATGAAACGCATAGGTGAAATTCGTATACAAAATTAGCTCATCGTGCATAAATAATCATCTATCTCGCATAATGAAGGCAATCCAGAGTTTTAAAACTTTCCAAATACCATAACCCAAGAGACAAGAGCTTGAAAGCTGAGTGATTAAACTTTTGTTTCTGAGTTTAGTTTTTGAGATACAATATTGAAAACTGAAATTTCTACGCTTCGTGGTTTTGGCAAAAATTTGTCCTTCGACTATCAGTTTTTAGCTTTGAAAAATACAACTTTTCTTGGTTTTACCTTTTGGTTTTTTTTTCAATTTTTATTTGGAAGAATTGATCAAAATTCATCACGAAATAAGATATAAAATTTTAATTCACATTTTAGGAAGGATTTTGGTTTCTAATAAAGATTGAACAATTGAAAAAATCCAAAAAAACTGGTAACAAATGAAGTTTTTGATTTCAGCTTCTGTATGCAACATTTGAGAGGTACAGGAAAAGACGCAGCTACCCAAGTCATTTTTTTCGAATTTTGTGAAATAGGTTTTTGAAAGACAAACGGCTTCAACTTTGGATGGTGAAAACTGAATTTCATAAAAATAATAATTGAAAATACATCACATTACCCTTCGCCATCACAATTTAGAGGATAATGAGGAGAACAATCAAGTGTTGCATTAGTTATAAACAAAAATGTTATTCTTTTTTAGAAAAAAAGTTGAGAAAATGGATAAATTGGCTTCTTTCGATGATTTGAAATTGAAGAAATTTGATTATTATCTTCAAATGATTGAAAATTTTTGCACTAAAAACAGTTATCGATATTAATACTTTCTTTTTTGCATTTTAGATTTTGTTTCGACGTTTTACCTCTCTCTCCCCTACTTCTTTTATACACTTTTTGTGATCAAAAATCGAATTTTTGAAAAATATAAATATTTTACGTTATTCCACTTCTCAAAACAAACTGATTCATTTTCGAAAAAAAGCGAATCATCTGCTTCCTTCCCTGTACCCTTCATTTGGATTTCGGTTTTCAGCTTTTAGCATTAAAAAATACGACTTTTTGGTATTATCTTCTGACCCAAATTTAGTACAACGTCTAACATCGCAATTGACCACTCCCTTCTCAAAATTCACATGTTTCAAATCAAAATTTACCCACCTTGTCCTCTAATATAAGTATAATCGTCCGTCGACTCGATACCCCCGACGAGGAATCTATTACATTTCGAACCATCTTCGTTCCTTGCATGTAGATCACTCTGTGATTGCATCTGGAAAAACACCAATTATGAGTTTAAATTCTCTAACGTATATTTTCCACCATCGATGATCAATGTAAACCTTAGGTCGAGTCGTCGAATCGTCGTCTACCCAAAAAATCAACATCCAAATACCATATAGTTCGCATACATCCACAAAATATGACACACTTATGGCGAAAATGATAAAAAAAAACAATTTCAACCGGTATGATCGCCACATAAACCAGTTATTGTTCAACGTTGCGGCAAAAAACAGTCGAAAAATAATAATTTCAACTGTAGCGACGAAAACTAGTTTGATTTTTTCACGCTTCCAACACACACATACGCTTACGTACGTAGATACACGTTTTATTATTATTTTTTTCCTTTCGATATACGCACATTGTTTTGATCGGAGTATTTTTCGAAAACTTTGAAGTAAAAATCCCTCCCCCTTTTGTATTTTTTCACCAACACAATGCAAATCAGCATTCAGCAGACTTAATAGGTAGGTAATCGTAAGACTCTTCGTACTCGACGACGACGACTCCAGGTAAACATGTAATAAGTCGTCTAATTACTTGTATATTGTCTTTATTTTCGTTATCGATACATTGCTTGATGGCGGTATCATGATCTGCGTGGGGTTTCGATCTGTTGAACCAATACGACGAATGAGTTACGGCATCTTTCATCTTTGTATGGACGACTGTGTACGACGAGTATCGCTGACGTGAATCATAACAAGACATCGCTTTCGTAGGAGGAACGCCGCGTAGATAAGGATCGACATCCGATCGTATCTGAGAATTTAATACAGGTACATAAGTACATACATCATCATCGTTCAATACATCAAGCAAAGCAATGATGTTACAATTACGTAAAAAATAACATCCTCGAAAAAAGAACCCAATCCAGTGTATCATACTTACTTTCCAATTCGAGTACATAGACACTTTATTATGTTCGGGACTGAGAGGTACGTAAGTCGGTTGCGATTTATGAAGGGTACAGAATGTACTGCGAGTGGAGCATTTCAGGCCGAGATAAGTGTAAGCGTTTCCGCCGATGTACAGCTGACCGTAGGATTTATTCGGACGAGGAGTTTCCGGACTGATAAGAGGTAGTACGGACGACGTGCCGGGTTGCAGCTTTTTCGGTACGAATGTGCCCGGTTTCAATGGTAACGAACAAGGTCGAGCGAATTTCGCTCCGCTGGTGTCTTTCTCTTGGTCTAGGTAAATCTGAAATATGAAAAATTTTCGGTTAATGATATGAAATTGTTAAAGGGTTTACTGGTGAAGGATTTTGGGAGTTGGTATAATGCATAAATTTTGCTTTCATGTTAATTGGATTTTTTTAAAATCCCCATTTTTCCAAAAATTTCAATATCTCGATTTTAGCACCTGCCCCAACAAAATTAAAAATCGTCTCTCAACATGGATATGTCTCATGTCTGTGGGTAAAGGAAAATTTCTGTGTTTCGAAATTTTGTAATCTGGTAGGATTTTTTGGACTTGAAATATTTCAGATTGTTAAAAAAGCTCAAGCATTGCAATGATAATTGTTAAAATTTTCACAATCATTAAAAATATAATTAATAAATCACTCAAAAAATTTTCTCACAGAAATCGTTAAAAATATTGAAATAAGTATCAAAAAAACATAAAAATTGTCAAAAATGTTGAAAATCATAAAAATTGTAGAAAATATGGTAAAAAAAAATGAAATTATCATTAAAATTGGTAAAAAAATCGTACGAGTAGAAATGGATTGGTACTTGTAGCTATGAAAACTATCGAAAATCTTGTAAAAATTATTAAAATTTCCAAATGAAATCATTTCATGAAAAAAACATGAAAATTTCGAAAAAATTATTGAAATTGTTATAAAAAATCGGTTAAAATATCGAAAAAAAATGCCAAAAAATCGTGAAAACTTTCGATAATTTCGTAAAAATCTTTAAAATTTTCATCATTTAAAATATGAAAAATTGTCAAAAGTATTGAAATTGTCAAAAAAATCTCAAGAATAGTAGAAAATGTGGTAAAAATGAATGAAATTGCCATTAAAATTAGTAAAAATATCATATAAATGACAGCAAAATCATGAAGACTGCCAAAAATCTCGTAAAAATTTCTGAAAAACTATCAAAAAATCATGAAAATTGTTGAAAATATGGTAAAAACCATTGAAATTGACAAAAAAGTTGATAAATTATCATGAAAACTATTGAAAATGTCGTATACAAATTGTTGAAATTTCAACGAAAAGTCATTTCGAATGGGGAAAAAATTATTAAAAAAATTATGAAAATTGTTGAAAATGTTAAAATTGTTTGTTAAATAATGTCGACAAAAATCATAAAAATCGATAAAAACATCAAAGTTCTCAAAGAAACATGAAAACTGACGAAAATTTCGTAAAAATTATTGTTAGTAAAAATCGGTCAAAATATCGTAAAAATCATTTAAATTTTTATAAAAATCTTTTAAAATAAGAAAAAATCATTAAAATGGCAACAAAACCATGAAGGCTGTTGAAAATTTCAGAAATTTTGATTTTAAAAAAAAACATTTAAAACATGAATAAAACTATCAAAAAATCATGAAAATTGTTGAAAATGCGGTAAAAAGCACTGAAATTACCATAAAAGTTAATGAAAATATCATGAGAACAACCGAAAATCTCGTAAAAATTGTTCAAATTTTGATGAAAATCATTCTTGAAAAAAATTATGAAAATTGTGGAAATTTTTACAAAAATCAAATAAATGTAAAAATAATTCAAAAATACAAATAAAACTGGTCAAAAATCTCATACAAACAATTAGAATTCTCACATTTTCCAAAATGTGGACGATTTTTTACCATTTTTGCCTTCTTTTGAATGATTTTTATTAAAAATTTATGACTAGGAACGCTATATTCGTATCATCCTTCAAGAGAAAATCCTAAAACCAGAGCTAGGTAGAAGGCATACCTTTAAAACTGCCTTTTGGCGAAGGTGAGAAGAATGAAACCCACCACTTCAGAACCTCTACCACCTAAAAAGTGCACCTCCTTCCTACATAAACTCCAAAAAACATTCAAACAAATCGATAAACGATAATACTTACACTAGAGACAATCTCTTCTTTAATTTTAACGCCGTGGAAAATTTTGGCACCCTGAGGAGTACTAGGACTGGGCAGCTCTTCTATCCTTTGATGATTCGGATGCTTAATCATCCCATTAATCGGTCCACCATCATCATACTTCCTTTTAACCGCTTCGGAGCTCTTTTTCTCATACCCATCGACTTGTAAAAACGCTGCAGCAGCCGACTGGGGACCGGGCATCCCGGGCACATATGGGATCACTTTGCCTCCATGCAATATAGTCACCACTCCGCCGTTAACATGGGTGGATTTAGCCTTAGGTAATGCTGCCGTCGGAGTTGTCGGCGTCTTGTATCCGGCAGCGGCAGCAGAAATCGGTGACATCGAGTGAATATCCGAATTGGTAGTAGCTGCCAAAAGCGCAGCGGCTTGGACACTTTGTATGGTGGCAAGATTAGGTACGCCCTGAACAACAGGTATAACAAACTGGCTGATTTTCGGAACGGTGGCCGATGAGGTAGTTTTGCTTAAAGTGGCAAGATCGACGGCTAGGCCAGAGCTAGATTTGAACACACCGGAAGCGTCCTTCGGCTTGGCTGCCACCATCGAGGCGCACTTAATCGAGATCAGTTTTGTGTCTTCGGCAATGCAGGCTGTTTTCGAGACGATGATCGAGTTTTTGGCCTCTTCTTTGCATTCTGCTGTGGCTACTTTTAACGAGCTTTTATCGACGGCGTCGTCCATTAGGGCCGCATTGTATACGAAATGATTGGCTCCTTTCATCGGCGCGTTCGATAACTCCTCCAGCGATTTCAAACTAGTCACGGTTTTATGCTGCTCGATCAATACGTGGTGCTGGTTGTTTTTCGTACTGGTCGTCGTGCACTTCTCTAACGAAGGACCTGGTCCACCAGTTGTCGTAATGACCGATAATTTCTTGTACCCGCCTATCAACGGCGTGTTACCTAATCGCGGGCCGGGCGATTGATTCGCGTTGGCTTTGGCCAGCTGATGGAGCGGTATCGACGATGGATCCGATGGCCCTACTCTTAGGAATACTCTGGCGTCGTTGCCGGAGCCAGTAGATTTATGGTTAACGCTGCCCAGCTGATTACTAATACTAGCGGTGCTACTTAAACTATGATTCTTGTTGCCTTTGCATTGATACAATATATGAGTCTTCAGCTTATCGTAGTTATCGAAAGTTTCGTCGCATAGTGAACACGTGTCCGGCAACGTGGCCGAAGTCGTGGCTTTAACGAAGCCCTGATGATGGTGATGAGTATCCTTCGGGTACACTTCGCCTGCCGAGCATAATCTACCATTGGGTACGAATCTGGTAGCTGGTTCGTTGGCAGCCATCAATCTACCGTATTCGGCTTGCGTCGCAGTCTTATCATCCTCCTCGTCTAGGTAACTTTTCGGTCTGGTATCTTTGCAAATGGATAAATTCAACGGTTGGGTGTCTTCGACGACCACCGAAACTGTCGAGGATGCCGAAGATATCGCGAAAGTTTCACTTGCACCTGGTACAATGGCCGTAGCTGCCTTGACGACCCTTGGTTGAAGCAAAGCATGGGCTAATTTCGACTCAACCGGTAGCTTATCTTCGATATTTAGCTCCGTCGATGGCTTAACGATCACCACTCCGGCTGGTATCTTCTTGAAGGATGAATCTATACTAGAGGAAGACGAATTGGATAAAGGACTGGATGGCGATCCTTCTTTACTCCTTTGGTAAAACTTCTTCGACCAGAACGGATCGGTTGTCTCGACGATGGCCTGATTCTCGCTGATTAGTTTGCTAATGTGCCTATGGAGGAATTCCGGACTGGGCGACGAGCCGCTGGTAAATGGCGACGGTGTCGATGGCGTCGACGAAGCCGATGAGTTATGAGCTGCGTTGCCGGACGCTGGTATTTTCAGTTGTAAACCGAGCTTGTTCATTGTCGAAGGTTCGACCGTACCTGAGATGCTTTTAGAAGCGATGGTCGCCGTCGCACAAGGTGCCACCGCGTTGTTCTGAGTGTAAATGGCTTTATGGAACTTAGGCTTGTAGATACCGGTTCGTGGTACGTTCTCGGTCGAGAACGCCTTGTTCTCGTCGTTGCTGCTAGATTCGCTGCTATCTTTTATCGAAGCCAACGAAGTGGTCGACGAGGTCGTCGAAACCATCGCGTCGTCTTCCGTCTCGTCGCAATCTTCGTCCAATTGCAGACCTCCTCGAGACACCATCGACGTATTGTTTTCGACTCCAGCTTCTTCCAGTTTTAACGAATGCGATCTAGAGGTGCGGCAATGCTTCAAAAGATTGCTGCGCGTCTTGAACGAAAATCCGCAAGGAAGACAAGGATACGGCCGTTCGTTTGTATGTGCTCGTAAATGCTTCTCTAGTACGCTAGGTTTACTGCACACGAGATCGCAATACGGGCACACGCATTTGGCTTGGACCGTCGCCACCCCGTCGTCTTCTGAGTTCGATTTATAAGGGCTGGTCGAATTGCACTCTCGATTCACGACCAAATGATTCCCCGCCGACTCCGGCACCGTCGTCAATTTACCATCGATACGTGGCGGCGTCGGTGGAGTTGCTGACGTTGCCATTTTTGGAAGACTAGATTGCATTGTTGTCGTTACTGTTGCATTGATCGATGATGGGTGGTGTTGCTGCAGTTGACGATGATTTTCGATAGCCGGCGTGCTGGTGATGGAGGTATTGATGGTCGATGATGTGGTGGTCGCGGTTATGGCCCAGGGTGTTGATTCTCTTACCATTGCCGATGAAACGACTCGATTGGGTTGATCGACGGTGGCTGCGACTGCGGCGGCCGCCCCCGTCGCAGGTGACGTGCAGTCGTCCGACAATAAGGCGACCATTTTTTTGAATTTTTTATGCAAATACTTGTTGCTGCCGTTGGTGGTCGCGTTCGCCAACGAATTCGATATATTTTCCGGAGCGTTCGTCGATGCTTGGTCCAGCAGCGTGCCTGGAAAAGGAGAAGAAATTGATGAGAATCAAGTATTCAGCACGTTGCAAAAAAACGAAAGGACTTGGTAAAATTAAATTATACATAGAACTCATACAAGATATGGTTTTGAAAATGAAAAAAAAAAAACACTGACAGCAAAAATTTCGAAAATTATGGCTCCTAGAAAAAAAACTAATAGCTGATAGAAGAAAGAGAATCTCAAGCTCTACAATTCCCCCCCCCCATTTCTTTCGTACCACCCTTAGTTTAGCCAGAAAATTCTTGTTTATGGGAATTCTACGAAGTCGATAATTTCAAAAATGAAACAATTTTGACTGCAAAAATCTCGAAAACTATGACTCCTAGAAAAAAAACTGATAGTTGATAGGAGAAGGAGAATTTCAAGCTCTACAATTTTTATCCTTGGAAAATTTTCGTCGGACTCTTAGTTTGGCCAGAAAATCCATGTTTATGGGAGATTTAGTCCATATGAAAGTTGATACTCATAGTTTTGAAAATGAAAAAAAATCTCATAAACATAGATTTTCTGGTCCAAAAATGGCTCCTACGAAAAAATTCTTAAAATCAAAATTATAGAGCTTGAAATTCTCTTTCAGTCATAGGCGATTAGTTTATCTCTAGGAGGCTTAGTTTTTGAGATTTTTACAGTCAGTTTTTTTCATCCCATTTTCAAAACCATCGACTTTCTTTGTGGGCCATCTTGTATGTAAAAATAGGTATACTTGGCAAATTATTAGTTTTGAAAAAAACATCACTGCGTCTTTTCCCGCCTTTTCTATGGAGTTTTTACCTATTTTTTCGATAGAAGAAAAATTACGTAGAAGAAATTGTTGTAATTTTCAACACGAAGGAAAGTTTACGTATATACACCCCCCCTTCCCCACCAAAAAATAGACTGAAGTAACAAATACGAAGAAGTATCTTCCCCTACGTGCCCAATAACAAAATTGCAATTTTATTGGAAAAAATTTAGTTTGAGTTGGAAAAATTGGAAGAGTTATAAGCTTCATGCAAATTGAAAAAAATTATATTTTAAATAAGAAAAAATTTCATCCCGCCTCTCCCCCTCTAAAAATTTTTTCGTATAATTTCAGTTATTTGCACAAAAATCTTATCAATTTTTACAATTTTTACAATTTTTGTCATTAATTTGCGATTTTTTGACCATTTCTACATTTTTATATTACTTTAAAAATTCGACGAGGTGAAAAAAATCCCAAAATTTACTTTTTAGGACTTTCGACCCTCTATGAAACCAGAAACGTGCGAATTTCATACAGGTACACATTTATAGAGAGCAAAATTAATATTTGAAATGCAACAAATTTTTCAAAATTTTGAACCTTACAATAACCCCATAAAAATCAACTTTGAATTTCTTTTCAATTTTTTATCAACCATTTTTCAACTCGAAAATCATGAAAAATTAACTTTTAAATAACTTTTTCAAAAAATGTTAACATAAAGTAACCAGCCACAATTGTTGGTATTTTTTTCAATACGTGCCTCAACATATCATTAAATATCCCAATCGCAGATTTCGCTTTCCACTGCATAATCGATTTTTCCGAGATAAATTGCCAAAAATGAAATATATTATGCTGACAGCAAAAGTAACTAATTGACCTCGTCATGCAACAATGCGTTCGAACAATTTTAAACACAGCTTAGGTAATTGTATGCAATATTAATCAGTAAAATTTACATTGCATTAGGTTTCAAAGATAAGTATTAAGCACGATGAGTCATATGCTGTTGAAACGAAACTACGTGACATCTGCATCACATTATATCTAAATTTTCCGTCGAAAAATTATCGATATCAAAAGTATGTTGTATGTGGGACAGATTTTATACGTTCAAGCTGCTCCCCTCTTCTGACTTTCCCATCATTATAGCCATAGGAATTGTTTACAGGTTATATTTTGATAATGAATTTAATTTGGAATATTTTTTAAAAACAAAATATCAACAATAGGTTTGTTTACTCGCTTTTGTTTTTCTTAAAAATTTAAGAAATTCTTAAAATTATCGAAAACTATCCAGTTATGTTTACAACTATGGTGAATAAGGTACCTCCAAACTAAAAGCAACTTTTGCAACGTCATCATTTGAATTTTTATTATGGTCATCAATTAATAAACTTATGTCCACCCAAGCACCTAACCCACCAAGTCAGAGATTGATATTTGATAAATAGGTAAAGAGCTACACACTGACTCAGTCCACCAGTGGAGAGGCATCTCCACAGTCATAAACAAAACTGGATAATTTTCGATAATTTTAAGAATTTCTTAAATTTTTAAGAAAAACAAAAGCGAGTAAACAAACCTAATAATTACGTGTCTACGTATAGAAAGATAATTTCTAATTTGATATGAAAAGCAATTGATGGACTGGGTGAAGAAAGGGGGGATTGACTCGTTAATAAAAATTATTACAAAAAGGAATGGGGTGAATGTTTGGTTTGGACCCAAATATTAGCACTTTTTGATCCCACCTGAAGCAATGTATATAATAATTTTTGAATTTTATAATTTCAAATAGATGAATAAAAATTCAAATTGGAAAATGTCATTCACATTCACGATTCACGACTCTTTTCAACTGTTTTTAACGAAAATGGAGGGGAAGAACTCGTTATTCGTGTTCACCAAAACTTCATTAAAAAATTGAGAAAAATTGGAAAAATTTAACAATTTGACAAAAAATTTCTAAAATTAGGCAAGACGTAAATTCAAGTTTAAAATTGTCCTTTCTCGATTTCCTCTCCCCTCATCACAAAAACCACGTCAAAATGGATTTTTTTGATTGCAGCATTACTTCGCAAAAAATAGGACTCAAAACTTCCTAAATGATTTTGTGTAAAATTGAGAATGAATTTTGAAAAGTCGAATTCACAAAAGCCAAAGGAGGAAATAGTTCGAAAAAGTGTTTTTCTTTTGGAATTTTCAAGTGGTTTCAAATTTTTTCAAAATGGATGTATTTACAAAACCACAAGCAAGAAAAGTCGAAAATTTTCAAAGTAATTTTTGAAAAAACAAAAATATTTGACATTTTTTACAACTTTTTGACCAATTTTACTACGTTGACTGCCTGTTAAACATTGTATCGATGAATCGACTTGCATTTAATTTTTTTCAAAATGGATTTTACGAAAGCACCGGCAAAGAATAGTCGAAAATTTTTCGAGAATTTTTTGAAAAAACTGAAATTTTCGACAATTTTACTACTTTTTGACCAATTTTACTACGTTGATTGTCTGTCAGACACCATACGGCTGAATCGATTTGTATTCCAAACCCATTCGAACCTCAAATTTCAAATCAACTCGTGTACCAAAAAGGTAGTCATTCCATTCACACCGGATGGCACCCATCTACCTAGATATAAACATAACGTTGAAGTTTTCGATAAAACTTACAATTTTCATTGTTTGTCTTTTGAGCATCAATTCTGGTATTTTCCGATTTACCGTCGTTCGGTTCATTTTCATCGTTTTCCGGCTCGTTTTCGATTTTAATTCCTGTAACAGATATCAACCTCGTCATAAATGTGCTCGACTCGGATACACCTACAACTAAGTACATCTACACACTACAATTACAATCAACTCGACGTTTCGGTCTAAGGTATGTACTCGTAAAAAACACAACTGTACGAATAAAATGAAGTATGACGACGACGACATGAAAACAACGTACGTAAAAGGGCCACCATTACGTTAGAAATTTCAATCCGATCCGATCGCGGTTTATAAATATCAATTAATATAGGTATCAAACACTAGGTACAGTACTCGTATTGTAGGATTTAATCGTTCCCCCAACATTGTGAGCAGCGGTGCAACGTCGACTCGAAATAATTAGCTATGTACTGTAGTATACTCGTTTATCAGCTCTGCGTAATACACACATAGCAATCATACCAGCAAACAGCTGAAAATCTCTCGACAACTGTTCGACCTACGATTACATTTCGCCTGCGTAACAGACACACCATACGATAGTCTTTCCCTCTACAATCTATCTGTACTTCTCTCTCTCTTTCTCATCAAATACCTCGACCGATCATCATGTGTGTAACCAGCACTCACACATTCCCAGATATCTACAATTACAACGTACGAGTACCTAGTACATTATAAAATGATTAAAAGGAAAGGAATTCCTTTACTACGAACATATCCAATCCAATATACGTCTACGTACATATGTATCTAGTATGTACTACCTACTATACGCTATTCTATGTTGTACTACGTGTACAGAGTTCATCCAACTGGGCATTTTTATTCTCCCTTCCCTCTTCTTGCGGTTTTTTTTCCTCGTACTGTATATCTATGTACAGACGTATACCTATATAATAATTACACCGGCAGCTGCCAACACTGTCGAATAATTTGGCAGAATATTTACCCGGCGATAAATTCTTCAACTAGAGTGGCCATTTTAAACGGGGTTACACAATTAAACGCACCATTCTAATTATGCCATAATTTTAAATCTCGTTTCATTTCGCGAGATATCTCGCCATTTTGGCAAAAAGTCCAACGTTCGCCGGTGTCCGAAGGAGTCCTAATCGCAGGTCCGGAATCATCATTCGTCAGCTAAGGTGATAAGTGATAACGAAAGTACTTTATTTGCAACGAGTTGACATTTCACCAGCATCTTTGCATCTGCATCATGGTATTTGAAAAGTCACGATGGAATCAAGTCTAATGGTGTCGCGAATTCAGGGTGGCCCAAACTATACCAGCTCATGGAGTAGAAGAATTTCCAGCTGTACAATTTTTATTCCTTGCATTTTTTTCGTAGCGCCCCTAACTTGGCCAGAAAATCCACGTTTACAGATAATTTACAAAGTCGATGCCTTTTTTTTTTTTCATTTTTAAAACCATCGACCTTGAATATTTCTCATAAACTTGGATTTTCTAACCAAAATAAGGGTGTAACGAAAAAAATGCAAGGGTTGAAATTTGTAGAACTTGAAATTCTCTTTCTACAATGCTCTATTAGCTTTTTTCCTAAAGGGTTTAGCTTTCGAGATTTTTGCAGTCAAAGTTGTTTCATTTTTGAAAATTATCGAGTTAGTAAATTTCACATAAACATGGTTTTTCTGGACAAACCAAGGATGCTACAAAAAAAATGCAAGGGATGAAATTTGTAGAGCTTGAAATTTTCTTTTTCCTAAGAGCTATTAGTTTTTCTCTAGGAGGCTTAGTTTTCGAGATTTTTGCAATCAGCAGTTTTTTTTTATTTTCAAAACCATCATACTTTATGAATGGGCCACCCACCCTGTATTATCCATTGATGATGATTTGATTACATTCAAAAACGTAGGTACGTCTACGAATCCCAATTATTGATAACCCGAGTAGGCGAGTACATTTTGCTATTCGTATTCCTATCTGAATAACTAGGTATCTATATTTACATCGACATCGATATCGATAAGACAACGCGTACCAAAATGAAGCCTTTACTTGGAATAAAAATTACACAAAGACGAATTTCCAATCAACGTCATTTCAAGTCGTATTTGAAAATAGATAGGATTCTCACGTTACGTCGTCGTTGATACTACGCTATGACTAGGAAAACCAACCTATATCGGGGTATTTCCTCGTACCGTACGATAGAGTTTATTTTACACACCAACATTTATAGTATACCACTTCATTCTGACAAATCGACCGTAGTACCAAACACCAGCATTGAAAACGTGCAGTGTACTACGTAGTTCAACTTTCTTATCTGTAGAGTAAATCACGTACCTACGTAATATTTCGCAAATTCGCACTAATCGATATACCGTAGTGTAATAAAAGAATGAGTAAAAATTTCAAAAATTAAACTCGTTCGAAAAAAAATTTCCATTCAAAAGTGCATGATTACTTTACGATACACTCGAAAGATAAATAATAGACGAGAGTATCAAACTATACCTGAAAAAGTTAAATTCTTGGATTTTTTTGAACGAAAATTTGTCGAATTTTGCATTCGTAAAATATTTAAAAAAAAAATCAAATTAACGATAAAATAATCTTTACAGTTTGGATGAATTTTGATACCTACATTTTCCACTATGAAGAAGTATAAATAATCGATTGAAGTACTTAATATACTTAAAAGGTTCCAAATCAATAGTTACGAGTATTTCATATCAAAGTTCGAATTGAAATTTACAAAATAGATATCTAATATACTTGAGTACAATTTTGGCCCATTTTGATAATTGAAGGTGTTATTGAAGGTCTGAAGAATTTACAATAACACTGGTAGATATATTCAAGGGATTGACATCCCCCCCCCGCCCCATGAACTCAAGTCTAGCCACACCAACGTTTGAAACCGTCCCAAGTCCAATTAAAAATACAACAGAAAGGTTACAAAATTACAGATCGAGTATTGGCCACTTATTTTGCCTATTTCACAAACTACAGGAGTTATTAGATGTTCGAAGAAACCAGAGGAAACAAAAATTTTCTATTTTCTTCAATTTTACCAGCGAAATGTTTCCAGGTTCATGTTTTTATTCCGGCAACATCGATTCTAACAAATGGCGGATCTCAGCCCCCCAGCCACTATGCAACCCCATCCCAAATTTCAAAATTTCTAGACCTCGATACTTGATGACATAATTATCCACATCTACAAGTTGAAAGAACAAACTGTCACAAGGGTTTCTCATTTCCAAAAAATGTTTTAAAAATGACGAAATTTTGATTTTTCCGACCCAAATTTGAAATTCTCTTCAAAAAAGTTTTTAAAATGTTCAAAAAACATCAAAATGTTTTTTTGTCGGAAAAAAATTGAAAAAAAAATTTAAACCTGAAAAATTTTAATTTCTTGTCCCAAATTTGAGAGTTTTTATCCAAAATGTTAAAAAAATGAGGTAATTTTGTTTTTTTGTCCCAAATTTGAAAATTTTTTGAAATTTGTGACTTTATAACACATCAACATGTCAATTTTTTTTTAAATAGTCAAAATCGGTTCATTCAAAATGGCTGGCAACCTGTCACAAGGTTTTTTTTCTAGAATTTTTCAAAAAACTTTCAATATTTTGAATATATAGATAGGTAGATCTAGTTTCGTCCTCCTCACATCTTGAATAAAAAATCGCCAAATTCGATCACAAAACAAAATAATAAACATGTCTTCTATTTTCAAGGAGTCACAATCATAATTCAAGATCAATTCTCCTTATCTTTTCAAATCAAAATCATTATCACTTATTTGCACTGCAATTGACGAAAAATCTGCATAATTAAGTTCAAGTGCCTAAACTTACCTATCTAGGTTGATACTTATTATCTTTCAAGTTTTCTTCCATTTTTTCTTAAAAATTCACTAACCAACGTTACTTCAATTTTGTATAAAACTGTTAATTTACCAATATTACGTCTCAATTACTTTTCAACATTTTGATGTGGATTAGACCTTTTCTTGGAAGTTTTTTTAAAAAATACATCAAATTTTTCTTCGAAAAAGAAGCTTTCAAAACAGAAATTTTTTTTCAGCTTTGAATTAGAAAAAAAACGGATGATTTTTAAAAAAAAATATTCATTAAATGTCATTTAAAAGTCATTAAAATCTATAGATGACCCTTACCCTATCATTTATTCGAACCTAGCGCGCGGAGTGGCCGCACTCTGGTGACAAAAGGAAACATCGTTGAGAGGGTGA
>FIZU01044835.1:0-13139 GCA_900064475.1 Pseudococcus longispinus
GAGAAATTAAACACCAAAAATACGCTAAGTTGTTCAGAGAATATAAGCAGTACAGTGGTCGAACTGTCAGTGTTGTTTTTTAGGAACGTTTATTGTTATGTTATTATTTTTTTTTGCTTGGCGGGGCAGTCCGACCGGACTGCTTGATTTGTGAGTTAAAAGGTGGATTTTATTCGAGTCAAAAATGGGTGAAATGTCTTATGTCTTGTTGTTCGAGTTCTCGTGAAAAGTTTTCAGCCAATTTTTTTTGGAATTTTCGTACGATAAAAGTTTCATCTTGGAGAAAAAAATACGCAAAGGAATATTTTCGTTTCGTTTTCCCTTTCTAATTATTCTAAGTACATATTCAAAATCGTACCTATTCGATTTAATTTGTTGATTTTTCAGTACCTGCGCATTTGTATCTACAAATAAATCTGCGATAAAGTTGGTTCGTGTGCTGTATTAATCGACGTATTTGTATTTTACAGGATTGAAAAGGGAAATTTTTCGGGAAACTTCGCCCTGCGATAATTCCAATGATTCGTTACTCGGTTCGGAAAATAAGGCGGATTATTTATACAATTCCGCTATACCTCATCCGTCCGTCTTCAAGTTTGTCAATTCTCAGGTGAGTTGTACATATATTTTAGGTCAAATATGGGTTAATTTAGTAGCTATAATGTGTCCTCAGAGGTATTTACCTGCTTTACGTATATTTACGATTATGTATTCGAGTGTTTTATAGAGGGGAGGGGAGTAGGAGAAGAATTTTTATTCGTATCTTCACGATACGAAATCCCCTTTTGATCTAAGTTGAAGAAAGTGTGCCCAGGACGACGTCAGACGAATGAAATTTAAAAATTTTCATTTCATTATATGTAAACTGAAGTCAAGTTGATACACGAGCTCACATTCACCTGTGAAAATTAAAATTTCACAAAGAAATAGGATCGAATCAAGATTACCTACTTTTATTTTCCCGTGTGAGAATTGCTATACAAAAATTCGAAAAAAAATGCACTCAGCTACTCGCCTTCAAAACGGAAATGAGATGTAGTGCAAAAATGTCAATTTCTTTCCCCTCCAATTTTTTTATAATCGCAATTTTAAAAAAATTAGTTGAAATTTTGGGTTTGTAATTCAGATATTTAAGGACCTCAAATTACCCAAAACTAAAAATATTCATAATTTTATTTTATTTTTTTAAAATGAATAAATTATAAAATCAGGGTTTCTACCGGGCACGAAAAGCACAAAATCACAAAAAAAAATAAAATTTGGCCTACAAGCGCAAAATTCTGATAAAATTAATTAAATTTTGAAGTCCGTTTTTCGATCCTATTTCTTCAATTGAAGTGGATATGTCGTATGGCTGGGGTCAATCCTAAAATTTTGTCCATTTTTCGTGTTCGGAAAAACCGTCACGAAATTCCTTGACGATGAGTTTTAGACATTTTGTCAGACTTTTTTGAGCTTAAAAATTTTTCAGGGACTTGGAAAATTTCAGAAATAATACTGACTTTTAGATAATTTTGTCAGACAAAAAATTTAGATTTTTTGAATTAAGGGAATTTTAGAAATCACGATAATTTTCCGATACTTTGTGAGGGCAGACTTCTTGAATTTTGGAAAATTTTAGATATTGCGCTAACTTTCAGACATTTTTCCCGGCTTTTTTGAACTTGGAAAATTCTCAAGGATAGAAATTAATTTTTGGAGTGGAAAAATTTTAACTTTATGGGCTTAAAAAATTGAAAGAAAGTTTAAATCAGACGTTTTGTCACTGAACTTGGGAAATTTCAGAGATATACCGACTTTTAGACATTTTGGTGACAAATAATTTGGATTTGGATAAGTTTTCAGATTTCCAAAAGTGGAGGGACTTTTTGTCAAACTTTTGAAAACTTATGGATTTTAAAAAGACATATCCATGTACCAATATGCCCGCTTAAGGAGTGGATCTATTTTTTTAAAGATTGTTATTCTGTCTAAAATGGTCATTTTTTGTCAAAAACAGCCATTTTGGTCAAAAACAGCCATTTTGATCAAAAAAGCTATTTTTGTCAAAAACAGCCATTTTGGTCAAAAGTAGCCATTTTCGTCAAAAGTAGCTATTTTTGTAAAAAATTGTCATTTTTTTGTCAAAAACAGCCATTTTGTCAAAAGTAGTCATTTTTGTCAGAAATTGATGTTTTTTGTTAAAAATTTTCATTTTGTCTAGAATAGTCTTTTTTTGTCAAAAACAGCCATTTTGATCAAAAGTATAGCCATTTTCGTCAAAAGTAGCTATTTTTGTCAAAAATTGTCATTTTTTGTCAAAAACAGCCATTTTGGTCAAAAGTAGTCATTTTTGTCGGAAATTGTCATTTTTAGTCAAAAATTGTCATTTTTTTTCAAGAACAGTCATTTTTGTTGAAAATTGATGTTTGTGTCAAAAATTGTCATTTTGTCAAAATTAGTCATTTTTTGTCAAAATGAGTCATTGCAGTGAAAATTGATGTTTTTTTGGACAAAAATAGTGACTTTTTTGTCTGAAATGGTCATTTTTCGTCAAAAGACTCATTTTAAAAAGTCATAATTTTGAGAGTTATAATTTACCCAAAAAATTAAGGAGTGGAGGAGAAGCGCTAATGGAAATGCACTACTGAATAGTATTACAATGCATATACCTTTTTTCTAGACATTTTGTTAGACCTTTTTGGACTTGGAAAATTTCAAGAAAGTTCAAATCAGTAATTTTGCCAGACAGCTTTTTACCTAACACTGATTTTTAGACATTTTGTGAGACTTTTTTGAACTTGTTGACTTTTAGACATATTGTCAGACAAACCAGTTATAAATAGGTGTATACTTTTTCAACTTGGGAAATTGAGTTCTAGACATTTTGTCTGACTTTTTTGGACTTTGAAAAATTTTCAGATTTTCATTGACTTTTTGGGCTTTGAAAATTTTAGAGATAATACTGACTTTCAAACATTTTGTCAGACAAAATAATTGATACTTTGAATTAAGAAAATTTAAAAAATCGGGGTAATTTTCTGATATTTTGTCAGGCCGACTTCTTGGATTTAGAAAATTTTAGATGAATATCTGAAATGATCTAAATCCAAGAAGTCTGCCTGACAAAATATCAGAGAATTACCTTGATTTCTAAAATTATAATTTTTAAACTTGAAAATTTTCAAGTTTAATTCGTGCACTTTTTATGACTTCAGAGCCAAATTCACGACTTGAAGTTCAAAATTTCTGAAATATTTATGTTTCCTTTTGAAAAACAATCTTAATTTCGACAAAAATTTCAAAATTTCGATTTTCTGCTCATCGTGATTTTTTCCTGTATTTTTGATCGTTATTCTGATATTTTTTGATGATTTTTACATAGGTCGATGTGGTTAATTTCAGTGACCTTTTTCCCCTCACCAAAGTTGTGATTTTTTTCTCGAATTTTGAGCCGAATTTGTAATTTTTTTTTTCTAATCAAGTTCACATGTTGCAAAATTGAACAAAATATTTATTTTTTTTTTGGTTCAGTATTCAGATACGATTCAGCTTTTCAGGACATCTGATTTGAAATTGTAACACTTTAGTCACTTTTAAATGAAAATTTACAATTTGTATGTAGATTCGATTATGATTTAAAATTCATAAAATTAACTCTGATTACAAAAAATCATGATTTTGGAACAAATCCTTGAAATAATTCGTTTGAAATGTGTCTTGAATTTATTTTCATCCATCTCTCATTTTCTGGACTGATTTTAAAAAAAATAGTAGAGTCGCCAACTGAAAAATTCCGCTATTAATGATAGAAGCATGAAAGTTGGTATGATGATTTTATTATTCGCAATTCGGAGAACGATGATGAAGAGAATTCTCGAGAATATTTTCTTATAAAAGCTTCGTACTCAACTAATCCAATTACGTTAAACTTTCCTCGACAAGAGATTTGAACGTTAAAATCAAAAGTCGCGGCTTCACATCGAAAGCTGATTCGTTTTGAATTAGAATCTAAGTACAAGGTAAAACAAAATATCTATTAATTTCATTAATTTACTTATTTCTCCAACATTCATCACCATTCACATTTCGATAAAATACCGCCACACGCTAATTAATTACGGATCGCAACTCGACAAAAATTAATTAATTAGGCTAATACCAAGTTCGACGGTTTTATAAAAGTTTTGATTTTTCGAAATAACATCAACGAAGGTATACGTAAAGGGAGTAGGTATAAAAAGAAACGAAATCTCGTTTATTTATTTTTTGTAAAACGAGAAACGTTCGTACGAGTATTCAATGTTCGAACGAACGAGAAGAGGATTTATTCTCGCCACGAAAATATTAAAGTTGCGTCGAAACACAAATTTCAATTTTGAAAATTTCCCCCGAGCTATTCCCGCTTCTCGGTCCTATCGTCGGAGATGAAAGATCTCTGGAACTGTTTATTTGAAACATAGTTCCATAATATAGGTATTTAGGTTGAGGAATTTCAGATATTTGGGTAAACGTTGGGTATAAACACGGTATAGATATGTCACTTGTTCTTTTATGCTGCGAGGTAATATAATAAAAAGCTTCTTATACTCGCCTGCGTATAGCTCATCAAAAACGATTTTGAAATTTTAAATGTGTAGGATAGAAGCTGTTATTCGCGTTTAATTTTCTCGTTTTCTCATTCGAATCGTTTTTTTGGTGGGGGATAAAAGCAAAAGGGGCAGCATCGAGGTGAATTTATGTAGGCGATTTTTCGGGGTGAGATATTTTGATTTCTTTGTTTTCTCAGTGTACTTTTTCACGTCGACAAATCAGGTCTTTGAACGATGTGTTAGTCATTTTTCGTTTTTTTATCTCCCTGACGTGTTCCATTGTAGCAACTCACTTCCGTACGTATAAATTACGCAATTAGTCGTAGATTATTTGCTTAATTGTGATTTCTAGTGGTTTTCGAGTCGATGTAACGATGATTAATTGGCATTTGTTTTTATTTCAAAGTCGAGTTTGTAGTCGATTTTCGAAACTCGTATCGTATCGAGTTTGGTGTATTAGAGCTTGGTTACGAATCAGCGGTGGTGAAATTTTGTGGCTTGGGCTTGTGGTTCGTTTATACGCTCGTTAATGTTACCGATACTATTGTTTATACCATGAGAATCTAATTAGTTGGCGTGTTTGGTCGTTTGGTATTGAAAATGGAGCTTTTTGATGTTTACACAGCATTTTCAGCTTCGAGTTGCCTGGCAGTGGTTAGATTATGATGATTTGATAATGATGCGATGAAAGAGGCGGTGAAAAGTTGGACTGTGGAAAGAAGTTCGCTAATGATTGAAATGTTTGACTTTGTCGAAGGATATTAATTTTACGATTATTAGTGTCGTTGTTATTGAAATTTCAGTGATGAGCAGTTCTGTGAAATTCGATACGAAGCTATTTCTAGGAATCATTTTTGACCCTACACATTGTTAAAGCCTGTGGCTATAGTTTATTCGATGAGGCTAGATTTCAGAAAAGGAATTGGTTCTAAGCAGAAAGAATTTCGAGACACGAATGTTATTTTAAACGTCGTAATTGTACTTTTGACACAAGTTGAAAAAAGTGCCCCAACATTGTAAAAACCATGACGTTCTCTGTGGCATTGAAAATTCAATATTTGTAAAAGTCGTCGTGATTTTAATAAAAACCACATTTACGATTTGCGAATTTATGCAAATTAGCTAAAAATACTCACGTCATTATTATTTTTTGAGAAACCGAAGGAACTCTGTGCAGTTGCCATATTTATTTTATAACGTATTTCTCAGACTTACCTACGCGTCACTACTTTTTAACTATTTATGATGGTTTGCTAACTTATTTACATATATATTCGCATATCATGGACAGCTGGACACTAGGGTGAAGTGAAAAAAAACATAGATACCTCGGATTTTGACCAAATCCAAGGGGTGGTTCGTTTTGAGTTGGGAGATGCACCATAGAAAGTTTTAGATCACTAGTTCTAAGAGTAACAGAGATAAAGGCGGTCAAAATAGGGTCACTTTTGAAAAAACCTCAGTTTTTGGCTAATTTTGGGTAATTCCTTTTCCCTGATACCTCGGTTAGTCCATGAAAATGTGCAATTTGAGTTTCTACACCTCACCAGGCCACTGACTTTGAAATTGGGTACCACTTATCGCCCCCTATCAGGTGGTTAAATAGTTACAGATCACTGAAAAATCGAAATTTTTTCGATTTACAGCAAAATGAAATACTGTCGGTTGGTACCAAAACTGGATCAAAAAGGCCTTTATTGGCGCAAAAAAATTCATTTCGGCTAATAAAATTTGAAAATTTTCATTGCAGTCTTGCCAACTTTCGAAAAATTAAAATTTCCTAACTTTTTACGGCGAATATCCATTTTTTACGAAAATTGAAAGTTAGTCAGACCGAAATGAAAAATTTCAATTTTTTAATCGAAATAATTTTTATGTGTCAGAAAAAGTTTTTCAAGCCCACTTTTGTTTAAAAAAATTTTAAAACGTATTTTCAATCTTCCACCCCACCTCCCTCCTCTCCCACACACGAAAATTTCACTTCTTCATTAAAAATGTACATTCGGGCCTTTGAGTACTGTGCGAGTGAAAGTTATTTCAAAGTTGATAATTTTTTACTGACCCAAAATGCAATGTCATTTTCTTATTTCACTGGGCCAATAACAATATATTATATTTTTCGACCGACATGCTTTCGACCCCTGACTTTTAGACATTTTGTCAGAATTTTTTGGACTTGGAAAATTTTTCAGATTTCAAATGACTTTTTTGGACTTGGGAAAAAATTTAAGATTTCTACTTTTTTTTGGCTTTGGAAGAATTCAGAGTTGTCAGACAAACACTTCAAACTTTTTGGACGAGAAACATTTAGAATTCACTCTAATTTTTAGATATTTTGTCAGACTTTTTTGGATTTGGAAAATTTTAGAAATTAGGGTAACTATTCGACATTTTGTTAGGCAGATTTTTCGGACTATGAAAGTTTCAGAAATTGACTTTTAGACACTTTGTCAAACTTTTTTGGACTTGGAAAAATTTTCAGATTTTCATTGTCTTTTTGAACACAGGAAATATCAGAGATAATGCTGAATTTTAAGCACTTTATCAGACAAACAATTTGGACTTTTTGAACTTTGAAAATTAAATTTTAAATACTTACCTATTTTGTCAGACTTTTTTGAACTTGAAAAATGTTTCAGATTTTTACTGCCTTTTTGAAAGTAGAAATTTTGTCAGACTAACACAAACTTTTTGAAATTTAAATTAGAAAAAAAAGTGAGCAGGTTGATGCATAGAAATGATTTGGAAATAAAACAAAGGGCAAAAGCATATCTTATGTTTTCAAATTTTGTGGGTAGCATGGGAATAGATGGAGTATTTTCAGGGTTCTTAATAATATCCAGATGTTACTTTTGTAAGGGGTTCTATGGTAAAAGTGTAATCTTTTCACTTCGGCCCACCTGAACAAAAAATCTGAAAAAATTATCATGGATTGTGCAGAGTTAAACTCATATTTGGAGGAAAAAATTGGTATAATGTGTCCTAGTTTTAAAATTATAGCAGTTTGAAATTTTCGAGGAGGATTTTCGCTTAAAATGCGCTGCAAAAAATCAGAAAAAAACTCTCAACCCCCTCCTCCCCTACTTACGATACGAATTTAAAAACATACGATAGCTATAATACATATAAATTTTCAATGAAAAAGTGAAATTTTCGTGTATTGGAGAGGGGAAGGTTGGGTGGGAGATTGAAAATGCGATCTGAAATCTTTTTAGCTTATAGGATGTTTAGTAATATGTACAATAGGGTGTCCGTTATTTTAAAAAAATTTGAAATTGGGGAAGTAAACCTCCTAAATCTCTTCTGTATCGCCTAAAACTAATCTCAGAATTTTTTCAAATTTTTTGAACAAAATTAAACCCCTCAAAGTTCAACATACGATTTGCATATGGATTATTCCATTTGAAAAAAAATTTTTGACAGGGATTCAAAAAATGTGGGATTTTCTAAAATAAAGCATTTTCCAAAATTTGTCAACATTAATTTTTTAAATAATTTTTTCACACTTTCTTATTAAAAAAAATTGATTTTGTCAGGGGTGCGAAAAATACGGAATTTTTAAAGTTGATTTTGTTCTTCGCTGCGTGCAAGAACATCGAAAAATTATTTGCCCGATTGCTCGAAAAAGTGTTAAAAAATGAGTGTTAAATTTTGAATTGTTTAAAAATTCCGCATTTTTCGCACCCCTGCCAAAATCAATTTTTCATTTGAATTTTCTTAAACAAGAAAATGTGAAAAAAATGATTGAAAAAATTATTGTCAACAAATTTTGGAAAATGCGTTAGGTACGAAAATCCCACCATTTTTCGAACCACTGCCAAAAATTCAATTTTGAAGTTTGCATAAAAAATGAAGGAAATAATGAAAAATGTTGAAAAAAAGAACATTCCACCTGTGGAAAAAATAAATCATAACATTTTAAAAATTCTATATTTTTCAAACCCTTGCCAGGAATTCAATTTTCAACTTGAAAATTTTTTTTACGCGAAAATGTTTGGAATTTTATCCAATTTTGATAAGTATGTTCAATTGCGAAGCTGAGAGTTTATTTTAAAATGATGTTTTTCAGAAAATGAAGTGTTCAACGTAAAATCTTTATGTATATCTAAATCCCATATTAAACTTTGAGGCTCGTAGGCGCCGTTTTAATTTTAGGTGATGAAAATGAGAAAATTTTGAAAAAAATTTATGCCTTTTTTCACCCTTTGGGGCAAAATTTTGAAAAATGAAGTTTTTGACCTTCAAAATGTTCATTAAGTATTTGATATTGAATTTTAAATCGAAAAAATGTAATTTGAAAATTTTCAGTAAAACTAATTTTTATCGATGTTTGGTGCTCAAAAGTTTCTCCTTGGGTATTCCCGTTGGTACAAAAATGGTATATGATTTTAAGTGGTTCCAAGTCCACGTTTGGCCGAAAATATAACAATTTTCAAAAAAATTGAACGGCTTGAAAAATAATTACTGCTTGAGCAAGGAGAATAGTAACATTTTTCTAAAAGCTGCATTACTAACCTAAATAAGAGACATTTCTTACCGACGTTTCTCAACATACGAGTATTTTTCCAAAAGATAATTTTCAAGTTATTTTCTATAGAATTTGACAAATTCCAGAAATATTGCTTTTTGAAAATATCGCCGAATTTTTGCAATTTTACCGAATTTTGAAGATTTCGTTTTCTAATAATCGCATTTCGTTTCCGTTTCCTATCCTATACTACGTCGTACGCCATCATGAAAAATGAGGTACTTTTAAAAGGATACTTTTCGTTTTAAAGTGTATGAAGGTGTTGAGCCAACCCAAGAATGGGCACTGGCTTCGTATTTACCATGTCCTAACTAATCGAAAAACACTCTTATCTCAATTTTTCTTCGAAAAATGATAATTTGTTTCGGTATACTCGTAATTTTTAACCACCATATTTCCTACAAAATACAATATTTCACAAACATCACTTTTTTTTTCGAATTTGGTGAGATAAAAACTAGATAGTTAGGTACTAATATTTGTACCATTCTTTAAAATTTTATGCACGTAAGATACGCAACTGAAGCTTATTTTCACAATTCCCAAACTCCTTACAAGGTCGAAAGTTATCTAATCCAGTGAATTTTTCACAAGAGAATGAGTAATTTTTTTCTTCAGTCCAAAAATAATTGAATTAAATTAATTATAATTCAACTGCCATGTTCCTACTCTTAATTTATTGAATCAATAGAGAAATTCATTGATTTTACGTAATTATCTTACCGGTTTTCTTATGTATTTGTATCGTTATCACAGCGCAACGAAGATTTTAATTGTTTTAAAATTTTTTCGATTTCAGAAACGGTCTATTGACGATTCATTTTCATTAAATTCAAAACGTCATCGAAGCTCAGATGGTAAAGAACAGGAACTTGATGATGGGTATTCGTTTCCCCCATCGCACGTAGCGTTACCAAATACAAATTCCGTTTGGTGAGTGTTTCTTTTTCCCTATTTAGAAGTATTTTACTACTTTTTTTCAATTTTTAATCTCTATGTATGTTAAAAAAAACTAAGTGAAAGAAAAATATCTGAAGCGATAAAGTTCTCGAGCCTTGAGAAAGTTAACGTACGCAGAACGAGTTTAATGATAATGGTAATACAGGTTTTACACGTGAAGTAAATACCAAACGATCATATATAGTACGAGTACATTCATTCGTCCCTGTGGGTCGTATTATAGGTAGATGGTACCCAGTTTGGAGAAATTTTCTACTTTTTCCACACGTCGCGACCAATGAATATTTGAACGAGTTGACGTGCTGGTGTGGCGTTATACAGCGAACTAAACTGAACTTTCGTATACCTGTGTATGGAATTTGACGTGAATTTTCTACGATATATGTTCCTACGACCTTTATTTTTTTATTTCATCTATTGTGAATGAACGAACGACGTAAGTTAAAGTTGTGGCTCCGTATTTGATTCGTTGTATTTTCAAGGTGCGTCGTTGCGCGGGTATTCTGAAAGTTTCTAACCTTATTAGAAGTGATAGATAGACATTTTGTCGTGTTTTGAAATATTCTCCAAGTACTGGGAAGTGCTGCGTAAGCAAGTTTAAAAGTTTCGCTGGTGTTACCAGTCTTCGTGGTATTTCGAAATATTATACAATGTGGCGTAACAGTCCCAAGCCGTTTAAAAAAGCCATGACTTTTTAGTACTAACAGGGAGAAAATTTTTTATAGAATTGAAAAAATTCCTGACATTTTGATCTCGTAAATATATTTTTTCATTCGACGTTTTTTTTGTATAGCGAAGAGTCTGGTTTGGTTTGATCGGTCTCAGCTCCGATTTCTTTTCCAAACCTTTGAGGTGGTGTTCCTTGATGTGAAAAAAGAAAAAAATATTCGAAGTTTTGACCACTCTACCCCCTGATCTTTCTATCCTATGGCTCTTTTTTATAGCATTATTTTCAAGAGTTTTCAATTTCAGCTCAGAAAGTTTTTTTTCTGAACCAAGGGCTGAAAACCTCGAAAAACCGCAAAGAAAAATCGTTATTTCGGCGCTTTTTTTCTCGCGATAAAATCGAATTTTAGCAAAAAAAAACATGAACATATTTAGGTGTATACTTGAATAGTCAATCAGTAGCGTAGCCAGGATTTCTTCAAGGGGGAGGCTAGTTCATTGAAGATAAGTAAAGAGGGGGTTATTGATTCATGTGTAGTAGGTGTCCTTCAGTGGCATAGTTGGACACTCATTCCGGGGGGTGTGATGAGAAAAAATACCCATTGTTTTGTTATAATAATGAGATTCATTCAACCCGATCGAAGCGAGGACGAAAATTTTTGCAAAAAAAGACATTCAAAAGCTGAAATTTAATCATTTTTTCCAACATTTCAATTGTCATGGGAGGGCATGACCCTCTTGGTCCTTTCCTTTGGCTACGCCGCTGCATGTAGTCAATTATAGTGAAACATTTTCGTTCATCTCGTTTTGTGGGGAAAAAAATTTATCGATTGAAAATTGGAAGATTTTGCTCCAAAAAAAATTATTTTTTCTAAATAAATTTGAAAAAAAATGTAGCCAATGCCTATGAAATTGACTTTTTTCACAATTTTTCAGTCCTTGATTCAAATAAATCAACAAACCAAATGATAGCCAGGGAATTTCTACGTGAAAATACGACTTTCTTTGATTATTTTTTCAGAATGATCGCTTTTCGGTTTTATGCGATTTTTCACGATTGAAAATTCAAATTGAAAAACCTTTCTCGAAAATGTTTTCACATCGAGCGTTAACTTTTTGCTTTTTTGAAAAAAAATCACAGGAAACCAGTTTCGAAGAAGCATTGAACCGGTTTGAAAGTCTTCGAGCAAAAGTTTTTCAATTTTCATTTTGATTTATATTTTTCAAGAGATTATAAGTAATTTGGGGAGAATTGAACCGGAATCTTTTCGAATTGTTCGATATTTCTTCGTGAATTCGATGATTTTTCGGAAACCCCTATTTGTGGGGTTTCAATCTTCGTCGTGGGTGTTGAAATTTTCCTTCCCACTCGTCACAGGTATTCTATGTCGGTGGAAATTTCCCGCTTTTTTTCAAACGAAAACCATTTTCCATCGATTTGGACTTTGGTGTTACATCATTTCCCAGGTTTTCTACATTATTAGCGTTTTGGTCTTATATACGATTAAAATCTCGAGGGTACGAAAGGTATAAATAAACGGTATCCACGTGTGAACAGTTAGACGAAAAAATTGAAATTTTCTTGAATTTTGAAGTTGGTTTTTTTATATTACTCGAGAGAATTCTACTTAATAGAAAAATCGATTCGCTTTTTAAAAAGATGGTTTGATTGTATCATGTTGATTTTTATAGTATTAATTAGACTACAAGCCATACCTACTTCAGCCTTTGAAGTAGCTTAAAAATGGATTCGTCAGCAATTCTGGAAAACTGAAATCATTTTAGTTTCCCAGAATCGATCACAAAAATTTGTAAAAAGTATTGAAATTTCATAAAAATCATGAAACACATGATAAAATAACTTGATAATCATAAAAGTTGTCTAAATATTCTTAAGATTGTCAAAATTTTCACGGAAATCGTAAAAACAATCTGAAATCGTCGAAAAACCCATTAAAATTGTTGAGACTTCCACAGAAATCATCTTGAAAATTGTAAAAAGAAGGGTCAAAAAATCGTGAATACCTTCGAAAATTTATTTAAAATTTCTTGAATTTCCGTATAAATGAGCGAAAACTTCGTTAAAAAGGTGTAATCGAAAATCGTTGAAAAATGTAAAAGTTGTTGCAAATTGAAATGCCATAAAAAAAATTTTGGATATTCATAAATCTTCCAAAATGAGCGAAAATAACACAAAAATGATGAAAAGTCGTGAAAATTTAGGAAAATATGACAATTTTAGCAGTTATTTCGAGATTTTGGGTAAATTTCATGTTTTTTTGGACCATTTTTAAAATATTTTTACTAAATTTTGCGAATATTTCGACAATTATATAAATATTCTTTTGACATGGGTATGTCTAATGGCTGGGGTCAATCCTAAAAAAGTGTCCATTTTTTTGTCCAAATATTCT
>FIZU01044859.1:0-21830 GCA_900064475.1 Pseudococcus longispinus
TTTTTTTTTTTTTTTTTTTTTTTTAAAAAAAAAAAAAAAAAAAAAAAAACGAACGTAACTCATTACTAATTTTACATCGGTTACGTGACACGACATAAATGAAAGGTTTCATTTTTATCAAGAATATGGCGAAATAGTACCCACCAACCCAGCCCAGCGATTCCGAAGGAGGCTAAGAGCTCGCAAAACGACCTCCATAACTACGCCAGAGCTAAAAAGCTCCACCATTTTGTACACAACGTGACGTATCAATTAAAACGACGCGAAAAAGCCCACACCTATACGCAGATTATGCTACGAGAAACGAGGCAGTTTTGTCGGTAAATTGAAATGGTTCCCAACATTCGTCCACTCGATCTACGTAATTAACCGAGCAGCGGTATTGGTCGCGGCCGAGCACAACGCAGAGCAAAAAGGCGAAAACATGATAAATCTTATTTAAATTAAGTTAGCACGCTACTGAACCGGAGGCATTCCTTTAATCCAACAACTAATAAGCCGAATTCATCGTATCGCCGGCCGAGATATAGGCAATTAAATTTTCGCTTTTATATCAACACCAGCACCGCGTATAGCAAGCGTTAAGTAAGCTAAAACAGGTCAATTCATTTAACGCTATACTCGGCATCAAGGGGTTTGCTGCTAATTTTCCATGAATTTAAATTTGTTTACGTTCTTCGAACGCTCCCTAATTCGTCTTGAAATAAACCAAATGTCGATAAATGCCTCGATAGGGTGACTATAATTAATTTTAGACGGGGTCTTTGAAATTTCCTTGTTTTTTTTTGGTAGGTTGTAAGAATACTGAAAGTAGTTGACGAAAGACGTCGTTTTAATGGATTTTTGTACAGTAGAAATTCGCCATATTCAATTTTTTCGAATTTACAACGTGTGACATATCGAAATAGGTTAGAATTTGGCAAAAAATTCAAATATTGCGGAATAGAGACATTTTTGAACGAAAATGCTGAATTGAGATTGCCCAAATGTAAATAAATACGACTACAAAATCGTCGAAGTGAAATTTCGAGTTCATATTCGAATTCAGCGCGAAATTTTAACCCATTTTGATAGGTCGCAAGACTGGTTTTAATAGTTTTTTAAAACCACTATTTGTATGCCCTCCTTTTTGCAGCAAAAATTCGTAATTTTCAACTTTTTCGAAAATATGTGTTGTGACATATCGAAATAGGTTGAAATTTCGTAAAAAATTTGAATATCGTATTAAAAGATATTTTCGAACGAGAGTGCCAAAGTGAGATAGCCCAATTACAAACAAGGAATGGAGAGTTTTGAAAATAAAAAAAAACTTTGGCTGCAAAAATCTCAAAAACTAAGCTTCCTAGATAAAACTAAAAGCTCATCGCAGAAAGAGAATTTTAAGACCTACAATTTTGCTTCTTAGCATTTTTTTCGTAGGACCCTTAGTTTGATCTTTCATGAGAAATTTAGCCCATACATAAAAAGTCGATATGGCTTCAAAAATGAAAAAAAAATCCCATAAACATGGATTTTTTGACCAAAATAAGGGTCCTGCGAAAAAAATGGCAAGAATTAAAATTGTAGAGCATAAAATTTTCTTTCCGCAGTGAGCTGTTAGTTTTTTTCTAGGAGGCTTAGTTTTCAATATATTTGCAGTAAAAGTTTGTAATGTAAAAAATTCATATCAAATTTTGAACTTCGACAGCAAAAATCTTGAAAACTAAGCCTCCTAGAAAAAAACTAACAGCTCACAGTAGAGAGAAAATTTTAAGCTCTACAATTTTGATTCTTAGCATTTTTCTCGTAGAACCCTTAGTTTGGTCAGAAAATCCATTTTTATGAAAAATTTAATCCACACACTAAGTCGATGGTTTTCAAAATTAAAAAAAATTGCCGTTAATATGGATTTTCTGGACAAACTAAGGGTCCTACGAAAAAAATGCTTAGAACCAAAATTGTAGAGCTTGAAATTCTCTTTCTGCTATGACGGATTACTTTTTTTCTAGGAGGCTTAGTTTTCGAGATTTTTTCTGTAGAAGTTTTTTAAATATTTCATTTTCAAAAAAACCGACCTTTTATGTGGACTACCCTGTATATACAACTACAAAATCATTGAAATGAAATTTCGAATTCATATTCGAATTCAGCGCGAAATTTTAACCCATTTTAATAGGTCGCACGACTACTTTTATTAATTGATGAAAATTTTGGTTTTTATGCCCCAAATTTTTGCACCCCAAACCCCTTGAATTCAACTTTTCTCAAAATAGGGGTTGTGATACATCAAAGTAGGTTAAAATTTCGCAGTGAATTCGAATATCCGGATGAAAATTATTTTAAAACAAGAATCAATGATTTGGAATTCAAAATACCAATTTTTTTGTGGAAAGTCACATGATGTCATTACGTAATCAACGAAAATCGTCATTTGATGGGCAAATTTTCAGTTAAAAATTCATCATTTCGAACTTTATTGAAAATATGTCGTGTGACATGTCTAAATGGATTAAAATTTTGCGGAAAATTCGAATATCTCTTCAATGATATTTTTCCCTTGAAAATTATCAAGTTGAAATAATTCATTTACGAATAAATACGTCGATAAAGTGATTATAATCAAATTTCAATCTGATATTCGAATTTGGCACGAAATTTTAATGTTTTTCGATAGGTCACTCGAAAACATTACGAGGTCATCGACATACGCTCAATTTTCCAAGTAAAATTGCCATTATTTTCAACTTCTCCAAAATATGGCTTGCGACATATGAAAATGGGTTAAAATTTCGTGCTAAATTCGAATATTTGCTAGAAAAATACTTTCATACAAAATTCGTCAATTTTTGTGATAAATTTCGCTATTAATTCGTCTACACAATACTCTGCTACGTTTTTATCACATATCTCATCATCCATCCGGTCATTTCTCTACCATATGATAAATTTGCGCACCGACGTAGCTCCGCATCACCTCGATTTCGCCCGATTGAAGTACACAGAGATGCGGAAACACGTATCAGATGGCGCTTCGACCCCGGCCAGTAAATTCACCACAACACACTCGCCGTACACGAACATCACGAACGAAAAACATCCACATCCAGCAATAAAAACCTCTCAACACGCAACATGTCACCGTTAAAAATAAATGCACCGGGGCCAGCGAACGATATCTAATTAAGAAACGATAAACACATCGCTAATAGTCTCGCTTCATCTCGTACCACCGCACGAAAACCCAAACCGAACCCAGCATCTAGCTAAGATCTAATTCCAAGTTTACTTCGCCCATCGCTATCCACACAGCTCACGTACCATCGCCAATAAACAGCACAGCTAAATCACAATTAATCCTCCATATAAAATAAACATTTACATTCGTCGTAGTATCGAACACACGCTGCCCGCGCCACCGCGGCCCAATTCAATTTCCCGATTACTTTCCTTATTTATTTTCCACTCGTGGAAAACTGATAACGTGTGCACGTATCCGTTTCTATTTTTCCACCGCTACCAATGTCACAAACACATTCACGTACAGCCATCGCACTCTCGAGAGACCATATAACCGGCTACCTGGGCTTCAATCTTGCCAACGAGTATATTACTCGGGTATTTCCTCGACGTATACCGAGCTAAATTATATTAACGTCAGTTTTTCGTCCACATAATACAGAAATTTTTCATCTCCCCAAACGCACGTATTCGCAACAGCCCATCCCTCGACTCAGACTCAAAATACTGACTACAACATGTATCGACCTTGACCGAAATTCGCCCTAGAAAAATTGCCATTTTCGACGATAAATCCTATAAGATGATGGCAGCGGAGCGAACGCACCAGAGTGAAAAATAATTTAATTAACGCCAGCAAAACGAAACAGCAATTAACCGAAAGGTCTTTCTCGCTCGCGCTACGCCGATGTGTTTTTTAATTGTTAATTTTCGATTTCCTTTGAAAAATTTATTAGCCATATTATCCTAGAATTTTTTTTGATACCCCTCTCTACGGACTTGGAATTAAATATACGAGTACGTCTAATCGGATCGAGCATCCGATAGCCTTGCCTCCGATACCATACCAGTTCGTAATTTACTCAGCATCCTCATCCATATCGACTCGAGACGCCTACAACTAGGCCAATAACAAGGCGAAAATTACGCTACTTCGCAACATAGAAATTCGCGCACGTTCGCGAGCTATTGCTCCTTCGCGAGCTAAAAATAAGTCGCCAAAAAAATCTAGTTCAAGTTCACGTTCAAGTTCGCCGAAAAACAGGGAAAATCCTAACAAACGTGCCCAAATCACTGGCATAATTTCTCGAAAGGAATTATTCACTCGGATACTTGGAAAATCCAAAATAATACGAAGGGTTTTTCAACATCTGCTCCCCTAATTCTCAGCAAAAAAATGAATTATTTTTCGCCATTCGTTTAATACTATCTTCATACTTCGTACTTATAAAAATGAGTCATTTTTTTTCATAAAATACCGTACTTATTGCCAAACAATCAACTCGTCATTTTATTTTTTTTTGCCAGTGATACGAGCAATTTCATATTCAAGAACGAAGGATTATATTTTTAAAAGCGTACGTCAGATAAGAAATTTTAATGTGCGAAATTTTTTCGCCTTCGACGAGCTTTTTTTTCTATAATTCGTTTAACCCTAGAAAAAATTTACAACTAGGTTAAATTTTATGCCACTTTTTCATCGTGTAAAATTTTTTCCAGCAAGTTTTTACGTAGATAAAGCTCGTTAGCGATTTATTTCTAGAGTTATTTTACAAATTTTTTATAATCTCGAACACGTTGTTCAATTTTATTTTTCTCATACGAATTTTTTTTAGGTATTCTTTGAGGTATTTTTCCCTTCGAAAACTGACCTTGATTTTTGCGCAGACTTGTATATCTTTTATCACTATCATTAGCACGTTATCAGTACAAGTACTCGCACATTATTTTCGTGTTTTCACATATGGCTATCTTTACAGACTTGAAAATGGTATACGAACGTATCACACTTATTTATTTATTATTTTTCGAAAGATAACGGAGTCGTCGATTTTTTTGGGGGGAAGAACTTCCTGAATTTTCAATTTTGAACGAAATTTTTATTTTTTGTGACTTTTTTATTTTTTAATGAATTTTTTCGATCTAGGAAGAGGAAATTTCCATTGACGAGGTTGAAGTATTGGTGGGAGGGAGAGGAGAGGGGAGAATTCATTTAATGTTATTTCTCAAATCAATGTTTTTGTTTTCAAAAAACAGCATTTCTGAATTTTTCAAACGAAAAAATGAGGACATTTGAGGATTTTTTTCAAAAAAATTAATTCCAGGTGAAAAATTTGTAAAAAACATATATTTTCAAATATTTTTTGTCTTAAATTCAGATTTTTAAAATTCTTTTGATGGTGCTTTAACTTCATGAATTCAATTCTGAATTTATAAACCATAAATTCGGAATTGAATTCATGGAGTTGGAGAATTTTGCTGGATACTTGATTTCAAAATTAACCATTTTTTTCTCGAATCGAAAAAAAAAATGATGGTATAATCAAGACATTGCCTCTTTTCACTTCAAATCAAAAGAAATCATTTTGACAGATTTCGCAACATCCATCAAATTTTTCAAATTTTCCCCTCAAATTAATCTCAAGATTACGATATTTTTGATATTAATTTTTTTATTGAAAATATAAGGTACCTAATTAAACTTAGCTTATCACTTATCAATTCCAAGTACCTCAATAATTCGATAATTATCGTCATTAGTTTTATTTTTAATCAAACATGGTTTGAATTTTTTTTTCATCGTTTAGCAGTTTCACAAATCGCTTTTTTTCAGAAGTTAAGAGATTTTCGAATTTTTCATATCTATTAATTCATTTTACAATATTTTTAAATTTTTCTATTGGCATGAGTTGCGAGCAATGAAAATTTTTTTACTCGTAAACCCAATTTGATTTTTCAAGTTTTTTCTATCATTTGATGATAATTTGGAAATTGAATGAATGGGATGTTTCCAAATCAATATCAATAAGCTTTTCTTCAACACTCAAAAATTTGAATTTTTTTCTTATTTTGATGTGATTTTTTTGGAATCTAATTAACATTTTCTTGGTATTTTTCTCATTATTTCAATTTTTTTTAAAATTTGCATTAGAAATTGAAAAAATGGGGGGTTTTAAATTAAAATTAATATATTTTTCTTCAATATTCGAAATTTTGAATTTTTTTCATATTTTGATGTGATTTTTTAGGAATCGAATTAGCATTTTTTTGGTATTTTTCTCATTATTTTATTTTTTTTAAAATTTACGTTGGAAATTGAAAAAATGGGGGTTTCAAATTAATATCACTATACATTTATCTTTGAAATTCCAAATTTTGAATTTTTTTCATACTTTAATGTATTTTTTTGGAATTGAATTAATATTTTTTTGTATTTTTTTCATTATTTTAATTTTTTTTATAAATTTACGTTGGAAATTTAAAAAATGGGGGTTTTCAAATGAACATTAGTATACATTTTTCTTTGAGATTACAAATTTTGAATTTTTTTCATCCTTTAATGAGATTTTTTTGCTATTTTTCTTATTATTTTATTTTTTTTTACATTTACGTTAGAAATTGAAAAAAATTGGGTTTTTCAAATTAACATCACTACATTTTTTTGGACATTCCAAATTTTGATTTTTTTTCATACTTTGATGTGATTTTTTTGGAATCGAATTACCAGCATTTTTTTGGGCATTTTTCACATTATTTTAATTTTTTGTTCAGTTTACCAAAATTCTCTGAATTTTTCACTATTTTTTCTCACATTTTCGAAATAATCACGCTACCAATTCTCAACCAAGACCCCCTCATTTAAATCAAAATCCAACCCCAACCAACCACATAAACTCGAACCGAACCACCTCGTGAAAAAACCACATACACAATTTCGAGAATTTCTCTCGCGACAGATAAGAACTTATCAATAAAACATATCTCAATACTCATCACGCCGACAAATAAAATAATAAATCAAATTCGTCGAAAAAACCCCGCCGATACGATAAGCTCAATAATTCCATTCCAAGTTGAAAAATACTTATTCGCAATTCGCCATCGATATTTCTTTCCAAATAATAATTTATTCGTCGAAGACGACAATTGCACACGTGGTATTCGTTTTTATCGCAATCACAACATTGCATATGCTAAACCTGAAGATAAGAACGGTCGAACCGACGATCGTCATCGAATTTCGATCGAAATTAAAATTCGGTAAACACGACGAATAGATTGAAGACAGTTGGACGACATCGACAGTCAAAAACACTCAAAATTCGTTCACGTTCGATCTGTCGAGTCCTATACTCATAAAACGTACGTAAAATGTTATATCAACACGTAGAAAAACAAATACTCGTCGAGTTAATTTAGCATCAGAATATCGTAATCAAACGAGGAACTGATAAGAGAGACCAGCGTTTTATCAAAGCTCAATACACTCGAAATGAAACCATACACACGTACCTACATAGACTTGTACGTATTTCGTGAAATTTTTCCAAAAGTAATTTTGGTTGGAAAAAAAAGGGGGTGAATTTTTCCTTTATTCTTTCCGCGAGTTTCTAAACAACGCATTATAAAGAGACGACGAAAAAAAGGTATTGCGAATACGACACACAGGTAAGTACGTACAAAAAAAATTCATATTCAAAAATACACACGTATTACACACGAGAGAATAAATTTGAATACGAAAATTCTCAGTGGTGAAAATTTTATTGATTTATGAATCGCAAATCTTACCACAGGACAGATTTAATTAGCCAATATAGGTTAAACGATTACAGGCCAAGAATAATTTACTAAACACGACGCTCGTTAAAATACACATACACAAACGATCACGCCACCATCGATATCGACGACTACGACACGACCATAAATATTGCGAATCGAATAAAAATTTGGGAGAAAAAATATCAATTCACCGGACACAAACAAAAGCAGATTCACACGTAAAAAATTTCAGAGAACACCACCAACCTGAGTAGCATCTGAATACGGCGTAGATGAATTTTTATCCACGAGTTGGCTCCCAAAAAGTGGTATTCCACTTGATGTAGGACTAAGATCATTCCCTTGTTGGGGCACCATATTTTAAACCAGCAAATTGAACATAACACTCGAAAAATTACGTTAAAAATCGAATAGATTTGCAAGTGAAAAAAATTACCAAATAAAAAAATAACGAACTTTTTAAAAAAAAAAGAAACAATTACTCGAAAAAAAATTCACGTAACGTTATTGAAATTGAAAAAAAGTCGAAACGAAACGAAAAAATCAGATTACAAAAAATTATGTATTACTTTCGTATTTAATTTTTTCTTGTCAAAAAAAAAATATTACAGAACTCTCGAAGACAACGCAAACGAGCACGTTTTCACCGTACAAACAGCTTAACACTACTAAACGCAGGTCATCTGTTTCACAAACAGGCTGTATAGCGTACAACTTGTTAAACTAAACAACACAGTACAGAAGTGATGACTGACGCACAGGCACATGGCATCCGCGTGCTTTTCCGGACGACCGACAACCTACCCCACCATTCGTCTGGACCAATCAAGACTCGAACAGCTACTACTTGTTTTGCTGGTTCGAACTCGTCGGATTCGTCGTAGCTTGAAAGTTGGTGCTTTTCCGAGCACAGGTGGGAAAATTTTTCAGCAGCACATTACGTGTTAACTACGAATGGTAACAAATGTTACTAAGGTAAGGTAGGTGTGCTCGGTACATAGTAATGTTGGAATTTTATTATACGAGTTGGATGGTCGGATTTTTCATGTTTTTACCAACGCCATTGACCACCAGAACATGGATTGGGGAGTTCAGTTTGTTGTAACGAACCGTAACCGATGTTTGGTGCATCGTATGAAATTTTTATTTGCGATTAAGTGGAAGGAAAATTATAGTCGAATGAAAATTTCGTTTCGAACGACCGTGTAAGTATGTAAATTGGGATATGCCGAGGAAAGATGAATGCTAATGATACTGGGCGTGCTTTTGAAACATTTTTCGTACTGGGTGAATTAATTAATGAGGACGGAAAATGGTTATGGTTGGGAATTTTTCGTGGAAAATTGTGCGAGTCGTAGGGTTATTATTTTATGGGTTGGGAATGGTTTTTGAATTTTTTACAGGTTTTAAAATCTTGAAAGATTGAAGTGAAATTGAAAAGTTCTCGATTTTAGGATGTTTCAAGGTCAATGGTTGGAAATTTGTTTCAAATGTTACTAAGGTAATGTGCGTTTATAAATCTATTTGAGTAATTTTCCTACGATTTTCAAACAGTTCTCGTGTTTTTCCGAGCTCAGCTGGGAAAATTTTTCAGCAGCACATTACGTGCTAACTACGAATTGTGCAAATGTTACTAAGGTAATGTGCGTTTATAAATCTATTTGAGCAGATAAGACGGAGTGTCCAACAAAATCTTATAGGTCAAGAAGCAAACCTTTAGAAGGACTAAATACATTAGGTCTAATCTTTCCCACTGCCCAAGGGCTGTAAGAATCCAGTCAAAAAGTGTAAAAAACAATGCTTTTTTATAATGAAAAATTCTTCTTTTTCCCAAAATCATACTTTCAAAAAATCACAAAAAAATGTTATCAAAATTTGTAAATTTCAAAAAAATACAAAATACAAAATAAACTACAAAATTATCAATATAAAATTTAAAAATTAGTTATTCGACGTTCAAAAAATTTTCCATTATGTTCAATTTTCACTTGAATGACAGTGTTTCAAATTTGAGAAAAACAGGAATTTTGTAGGAAAAGCAGGACCAACAAGAGTGTTATCCTGTGGACTTTTGGTTAATTTTCGCCAAAAATTTTCGAAAATGAAATACACACAGTTTTCCCAAGGATCAGGGTTTGGGGAGCAGGAGGGATGCTCTCAAAAAATGTAAACCATACTTTTTTGCCACTTTTATGCTTCTTTCAAGGCAAGGAAAAAAATTCCTTTTCGAAAATTGAGCTTATATTTGCTGACCTCGTAATGTTTTCAAGTGACCTGTCGAAAAACATTGAAATTTCGTGCCAAATCCGAATATCAGCTTGAAATTTGATTTTAATGACTATATCGACATATTTATTGGTAAATGAATTATTTCAATTTGATAATTTTCAAGGGAAAAGTATCATTGAAGAGATATTTGAAATTTTCGAAAAATTTTAATCCATTTGGACATGTCACACGACATATTTTCAATTAAGTTGGAAACAATGAATTTTTGCCTGAAAAATTGTCTTTAAAAACGACGATTTTCGTCGATTATGTAATGAGTTCAGGAGACCTTTCTTGTTTTAAAATAATTTTCATCCGAATATTCGAATTCACTGCGAAATTTTAACCTACTTTGATATATCACAACCCCTATTTTGAGGAAAGCAGAATTCAATGGGTTTGGGGTGCAAAAATTTGGGGCAAAGAAACCAAAATTTTCATCAATTAATAAAATTAGCCATGCGACCTATTAAAATGGATTAAAATTTTGCGCTGAATTCGAATATGAATTCTAAATTTCATTTCAATGATTTTATAGTCATATATACAGGGTGGTCCATATAATAGATCGATTTTTATTCGAAAATTAAAAAAAAACACTTTTACTGCCAAAGTCTCGAAAACTAAGCCTCTTAGAAAAAAACCAACTGCTCATTGCAGAAAGAAAATTTTAAGCTCTACAATTTAAATTCTTAGAATTTTTTTCGTAGGACCCTTAGTTTGGCCAGAAAATCCATGTTTATGGGAAATTTTAAAAATTTTAAAAACGTCGACTTTGTATATGGACTAAATTTCTCATAAAAATGGACTTTTTGGCCAAATTAAGGGTTCTATGAAAAAAATCATAAGAGTCAAATTTGTAGAGCTTAAAATTCTCTCTCTGCCATGGGTAGATAATTTTTTTCTAGGGGGCTTGGTTTCGGTGATTTTTGCTGTCAAAGTTTAAAATTTTATATAAATTTTTTACGTAACAAACTTTGACTGCAAAAATCTTGAAAACTAGTTTTTTTCTGAATTAGGGACCTTACTTTGGGGAAAAAATCCATGTTTATGGGAAATTTAGTCCATACGCAGTCGATGGTTTTGAAAATGAAAAAAAAATCCCATAAACACGTATTTTTCACGAATTCTACCAAACCACAAAACATTGTTGAGAAAATGAATAAATTTCAGAAATTAATCAGAAATGAAATAGATTCTAGCAAGCACGCCGATCTGACACGTTTCAAGCAGCTCTAAAACCACCAGAAAATTTAAATACTTGGAAATAACTTCCAAAGGACAAATTATGAGTACAAATTATTTCTATTTGCTGGAATTGAACGAAATTTTGGTAACCTGTTTTCTGCTAATTTTCGCGGATTCCACGAATTTGTGCAGATATTTCCACCGAAGTCTCACATTATCTATTAAAAATTACAGACGAACATCTTCAGTTCAGTTTCTCAGAATTACTCGAAAGACATTGACATTACATTGAATTTCAAGAATGTCAATGTCTTTAGAGTAATTTTGAGAAACTGAAGATGTTCATATTAAATAATCGACATCAGCTGAATCTCCAGTCGATTTAATACATTTTCTAATCGTTCTGGAGCTTCCAGTAAATTTTCGAAATTAAAAAAAAATTTTCAAAATGTTTTAAGTATGAATGGAAGTTAAATTTACGTGCTATTTGCTGGATAAATGGATAATTGATGTTGAATAGAATATTTTTTTAAATTTTACACATTTTCCATTTTTTTTTTGGAGCCTCCAGCATAGTTTCTATGTTTTCCTCACTTTTCAAATTCTTTAAAAATTGGTATAAATTGACATCACCAAAAGAAAATAAAGTGCTTGGGGTTCTGATCAATCCCCGATCAATTTACAATATTTTCCAACCACTCTGAAGTCTCTAAAAAATGCTCAATTATTTTTGAGCTATTGCAAAAACTTCTACAATAATTAGAAATTAATTTCTACTGCTAGAATTTGTTTCATTGAAAGGGTAGTACGTTCTAAATTAGTCTGACAGGTTTTCCAGTCATTCATAACCTCCCCCCCCCCCCCCCCCCCCCCCCCGCAGTGATAAATTGACATTTTTTACTGGGTTTCCAAAAATTTCTCAAATGAATCCGAATCAACTTTAAAAGGTCTATCGACGATATTTAGTTTTCTAAATCGATCTGAGACAATTTTTTTCAATACTTGCAAAATTTCTGGCGAACTTTTGATGTTTTTTTTTTAGATTTTTCTAAAATCGATATAAATTAATTTCAGCAGCTGAAAATTGTTTAGATGATATTGACTTGAATCTTGAATTGATTTTACACATTTTCCAAACATTCTAAAGTCTTTAGTTCATTTTTGTCATTTTTCCAGCATTTTTCAAATTTTTCTAAACTTTAGTAGAAATAGAACTTTTCTGCGGGAATTTTGATCAATAAGTTACAATAAAATCTACAATTAATTTAGAGTAAAATTTCCAGTTTATCGTCAAAATTCAGATTCTGAAAATAAAACTCTGAAGACTTAATTCATGCAAATCAACAACAATGGCAAAAATGAGCTTTTTATGAGGAAACTTCACATCCTCCCAATAACTTTAATCTGGTTAGAACTAAGATCAAAATACTGACGAAATATTAAAAAATTCGACGAAATGTCCGGCTCACCGATAAATCAGCCAGAAAACATCCGAATCCATCACAAATTACGCCACGCGATGAAAAATTTCATCATCCAATTTTCTAGCAAAACAATTACCTACGAAAGTAATAGACTCATCGATAACTTCCAACTTGACCTATCTCAATCGGTCATTTACTCGAAATTTAAAACTTAAACAAATCATTTAGATTGCCAAGGTCATAACTACACGACTCGAGCATTTTAATACTATGAATTTTAATCGTCTCGATTATCTTTTCTCATGTGCAGTGCATTCTGCACGCAGCATACGACCTAGCATACGGTGATACCTCCCTGCATCGTTATCAACATCGGTGATGTTACATAGGCAACCAAACAAGCGCGAAAGTGTGTCGAAATATCGTCGAGAGTTCTATTTTAATCCCGATCATTGCATCGAGCGATCTGGACGCGTGATTAGCACACGCTTAAAATGGAAAAAAATCACCAGATAAACCGCGAACGTCGATAGATTTGAGAAAAGAAGAAAAAAAAATTGATACGTTTTTTTTTTATTCGTCGTATGCATACGAGTTCGTAGATCGAATACAGAATACGCGATCGCGAAGATGACAGAGGGGCGAAGAGACGTACGAGAGAAAAAGAGAGAGAATAATTTATGTAGGTAATATAAGTAGGTCATTACTGCATCCATTATACGCGCCAATCTAAAGATTAATTATCATTAACATTATATGCAAATAATGATAATTTTCTAAATGGCCGAGTACTTATGTTCATTGGGATCGGAACGATGTAAATTTAAAGCTTGATGTATTGGCGCATTATATTGCAAAATCAATAAAGTACAATTTCTTCGAGAGCGTTTTATCACCATCTCTCACTCCTTATAGTACACGCCGTTCTGGTGACTGCCTCTTTTTCGAAATCAATTCGCATTTCATATCAGCCAAATGATTAGTTCGCTTAGAACCATTCATTCGCGTATCGCGGGCTTAAAAAATATAATTTTTTATAACATTACGTCCCCTATCAAGGATGCCATAAGGAAAAGCCGAGCAACTCGACTATGCTTTTGCCACAGAGAGCTTTCAAGTGTACTTAATAACTACAAATAAGGAATTGTTGTACGCAATAAAAAAACATTACCACGTTGATTATAAATTTTTTTATAATTAATTATGCAATATTGTTAACGACTGATTACAATTCTCATAGTGGATTCGTTACTTTGAAGCATGCTTATCTTACCGCTTTTATCACTTCGTTCTAGGTTATGTTTTTTTTTCGAATATTAGATACACATATACTCGCGTATGAGTCACATTGGCCTTATCTCGACCATCGTTTCGGTGACTTTATTTTTTAAATTGTCTTCCTTATACATGGTTTATGCGATGACGTGCATGTACTTGTGCATTTAGTACGAGTACAATACAACTCCACAAAGGATACACTAATACTTTGTCGAGTATACATAAGTAACGATGTGAAAAAAAAAACACCGAAAATTGTTCGATAATTGTATCGCGTCGTACTTGTAAATTATGAGCTACTCTCTGTTACAGAATCAACGTTGTTTCTGATTTGAAAAAATTACATCTCGAATCTATCGCCGGCTATAATTCTTAGTAATTGTTGGTTCACTTCGTGTATTTGGAAAAAAAAATAATAATTCGGGTAAACCTACCTACTTGAAATGTAAAATTTATTTTAATTTATTTACCGCGTTGTGTTTTGAAAGAAGCCGAAATGGTATCATTTGAGAAATCGCAGTCGTGACTAAGAAAACATTGATACTTTGATAATATCAAAATTTTTCTGCCCGGCGTAATTAATTATAATATTTTTTTAATGGAAAAGATTACCTATTTCATTGTTTTGAGTTGATCTAAAAATAGCATCGGGATCATTTTTCGTGTAATTCTGCTCGTTAATAGAATTGGAGTAATTGTTCATCGAACAGAATTGTGTTACTTCCTACCAACAGTTGATTTCAACAAATAGATATCACTTTGAGAATTTCCAGAATTAAAGGAAATTTATTTTGAAATGCTTACTTGACCTATTATGAATTGATACTGATGACTCAATCAGAGAATTTTTCATTGAATTGATTATTGCAATTTTTTTGAACAAAAGACCATTAAAAAATTAGGAAAATCAATTTTTGAAAGGTTATAGTTCATTTTTTGATTTTTGACAATTTTTGGATACCTATTTACTTTAAAAAAAGAACTAAAAATGATGAAGTTTTGTAAAAAAAAAGAACTATGATCCAAATTTTTACAAGTCCTAAAGGTCAGAATCTCTGGAATATTTCAAGTCCAAAAAGTCTCCAACTCAACAAATCCTAAATTTTTCCAAGTTCGAAAAATCAGCTGCTCACCTCATAAACTTTTTTTTTAAGTCAAACTTTTGAAAACAAACTATTTTTAAAAGAAATTTAGGTGAAGGCTGTCTGTCAAAATGTCTAAAAGTCAGCGAGATTTCTGAATGTTTTTCTGTTTTTCAAGTTCAAAAAGTATGTTTGATAAAATAGATTTTGGAATTTTTTTAAGTCCAAAAAGTCGTTTAAAAACTGAAAATTTTTCCAAGTCCAAAAAGTATAATGTCTGGCAAAATTTCTAAAAGTCAGCATCATATCTGAAATTTTTCTCAAGTCCAAAAAATCTGCTTCAAAAAATATCTAAAAATCAGCATAATTTCTTAATTTTTTTTTCGAATCCAAAAATCTAATCTCTGACAGATTATATCAAAGTCAGCATGATTTCTGAAAGGCTTACTGATAAAATGTTTAAAAGTCAACGTGATTTCTGAATTCTTCTAAGTTCAAAAAGTCGTTCAAAAACTGAAAATTTTTCCAAGTCCAAAAAGTATAATGTCTGGCAAAATTTCTAAAAGTCAGCGAGATTTCTGAATGTTTTTCTGTTTTTCAAGTTCAAAAAGTATGTTTGATAAAATATTCAAAAATCAACGTGATTTTGGAGTCCAAAAAATCTGCTTCAAAAAATATCTAAAAATCAGCATAATTTCTTAATTTTTTTTTCGAATCCAAAAATCTAATCTCTGACAGATTATCTCAAAGTCAGCATGATTTCTGAAAGGCTTACTGATAAAATGTTTAAAAGTCAACGTGATTTCTGAATTTTTCTAAGTCCAAAAAGTATAATGTCTGGCAAAATTTCTAAAAGTCAGTATCATATCTGAAATTTTTCTCAAGTCCAAAAAATCTGCTTGAAAAAATATCTAAAAATCAGCATAATTTCTTAATTTTTTTTTCGAATCCAAAAATCTAATCTCTGGCAGATTATCTCAAAGTCAGCATGATTTCTGAAAGGCTTACTGATAAAATGTTTAAAAGTCAACTTGATTTCTGAATTTTTCTATGTTCAAAAAGTCGTTTAAAATCTTAAAATTTCCTCAAGTCCAAAAAAATCTGACAAAATGTCTAAAAGTCATCGTCGAGGAATTTTGTCAGGGAATTTCGTGACGTTTTTCAGGGATTAGGTCGTAATATTCTATGCTAAAAAGTGTTCAATTGGTCAAAGAAATTGTTAATAAAATTCAATCGAATTTTTAGATACCAAAATCCATAATATCTATCTATTTAGAGTCATTCAAAATAATTGAAAAGTGAAACTAACACATATTCGCTGCATGAAGGTTTCAGAAGGACTCAAAAACTGAAGTAAAATAACTTTAAATGAAGTGGTTAGAGCTCGTACAAGATCATTTTGCTTCAAATATCAAAAAATTTCAATATTATAAACCAATTTAGAAAAATAGGACAAAATTTCAACCAACAAATGAAAAATTGAACTTTATAATGAAGGCAAAATATAGTGATGCGTATTTTCGTTCGAAAACCCCTCTATATTTTATAGAGTCATATAACTTGGATTTTTTGTATTTTTAGATTGTTTTGAAATGAAAAAAAAAATACTTTTTTTGAGAAAAATTTCAATGCAAAGAGCTGAGAAGGGAGAACGCAAGTCAGTTCCAAAGTAAATTTACACGAAATAAACATTTTAGAACCACTGAAAAATTAAATTTGAATTCTTTTTCAAAATTTTGAATATTTCGGCCTCTTTTGTTTTGGAACCCCAAATCGTTGAAATTATTTCAAAGAATAAAACATGGAGTCGTTAGATTTGAAAAGCTTTAAAATAAATTTTATCAAGATATTCGAATTCACCACAAAATTTTAACCTACTTTGATATATCACAACCCCTATTTTGAGGAAAGTTGAATTCAATGGGTTTGGGGTGCAAAAATTTTGGGGCAAAGAAACCAAAATTTTCATCAACTATTAAAAGCAGTCGTGCGTCCTATTAAAATGGGTTAAAATTTCGCGCTGAATTCGAATATGAATTCGAAACTTCATTTCAATGATTTTATAGCCGTATATACAGGGTGGTCCACATAAAAAATGAAATATAAAAAAAACTTTGACTGCAAAAATCTTGAAAACTAAGCCTTCTGGAAAAAACTAACAGCTCGTAGCAGAAAGAGAATTTCAAGCTGTACAATTTTGATTCTTAGAAATTTTTTCGTACGACCCTTAGATTGGCCAGAAAATCCATGTGTATGGGAATTTTAAAAAATTTTTAGAAACGACCGACTTTGTGTATGGGCGAAATTTCCCCTAAACGTAAATTTTCTGGCCAAACTAAGGGTCTTACGAAAAAAGAACTGTTAGTTTTTTTCCAGGAGGCTTCGTTTTCGAGATTTTTGCAGTCAAAGTTAATAATTTGATATGAATTTTTTACATTACAAACGTTCACTGCAAAATTCTCGAAATCTGAGCCTCCTACAAAAAAATTAATTAGTCAACGGAGGAATAGAATTTCAAGCTCTACAATTTTGATTCTTAGAATTTTTTTCATTGGACCCTTACTTTGACCATAAAATCCACATTTATGGGAAATTTAACTCATATACCAAGTCGAGGGTTTCTAAAAATGTATTTTCAGACCAAACTAAAGGTCCTACGAAAAAAATTCTAGGAATCAAAAAGTGTAGAGCTTAAAATTCTCTTTCTATTCAAAGCAATTAGTTTTTTTCTAGGAGGCTTAGTTTTCGAAATTTTTGCAGTCAATTTTTTTTTCATTTTCAAAAGCATTAAAAAGCTTCTAGTATGTGGGCCACCTTTCATTTTAGAAGTTTCTCTGGAGGGAAGGAAGACAAGAAAGGGAAGAATAAACCCACTGAAGATTATATTTTTGAGAAAAAATATCCATATTGCTCAATTTGGATTGAAATTCTCTTTGAATAGTTTTTTAGAATTTTTTTTTGCAAACCTAAAAGAAAAGCTTCAGGATTAAGGAGCTTTTTATCGTGATTTTTGGACGTTATTTCATAGCTTAGATTTCTTATGCCTCCTTCCTCTGGAACAAGAAACTGAAAATTTTTCTAAATTTTTTGACTCGTAATAAAAATTTTCGAAAAATATAGTGATCACTTTTGAAAACTTTTCAACTAAGAATGTAATTTTTCCATTTGGAGAGGAAAGTTTCCCAATTAAATTACCATTTTTTTAAATTAGGGAGGCTAACAGCTCCTTGACCTCTCATTGACGGTCCTAACCCTTCTCTAAAAAATTAAATCTTTTCAAAAAGTCGTCAAAAATCGGAAATGAACTCGTTCAAATAAAAATATTCTTCATTTTTTTTCACAGTACTCATTTCCCTCTGATATCGTCAATTTTGATAAATGTTTCGAATACTCAATTTTTGGGGAAAATGTTCGTAAAATTTCCTAGAAAATTGAAATTTTTCAATCCACAATATTTGTCTAAAAAAAAAAATCATGCTATTGAGAGGAGAAAGGAGTAGGTAAACCTCGCACCCAAAATACGGGTATAATAAATATTCAGTCGTCGAATTATCAAATCTTTTAAATCTTCTCTCATTTTCATTTCTTTTTCACGAATATTTTCCAACGAATCAATTCCCTCTCCCTACCTTATCTCTTTAAATCTCTTCTATACACCACTTCGAACATCTTATCTCCTCAAAGCTTCTTTTTTTCTTCACAAAATACTATTTAATTATTCGATTCATCATCAATAATCACCCATACTTTTTCCATTCTGCTCGAGAAATTACAGGTTCGACGACGACACACCCTACATAAGTCGAATCATCATCTCGGATTATTTTGCTGCTAAAAAGAAACTGCTTATAAAGGGTCAATACCCGTAACCCAGCCGGATCACCATCCCGAAATATAATTTCCAAAGGTTTATCTCGGTGTTCGTATAATTATACTAACTCGAGTAATTACTCGATGAAATAGCAAAGAAGGGACTCCCTAAGAAAAATCATTTTCGTACTTGCAATCCGATTATATCCCTTGCAAGACCTTTGAAAGCATTTTCTCAAAGACTTATAACGCTTATTGATCGAATTTCATTATCTGTTTATCTGTTGGAAATTTTAAAATGCTCCGTAGAGATGGTATATAAGTTAAATCTGCTTCGTGTTTTCTTTAATCTTACGATTGCAAGGTGCGCTCGGATACGATAGAATAATTCCATAAGCTGAGTAATTCTACGTTCTATATACAAAAAGCAACCGTGTTTTCAAAAGTTTTTAATTTCAACTTCGACAGAATAAAATCTTCTTTCGAATAGTTACACGATGTCGATATCGTCTAAAAGGATGTCGTTCGTGTGATATTTTTTTCACTTTAATATGGAAAAACTAGTTCTCTCGTGCGGTACAAATTATATTTCTACAACTCGATGGTAGCTCTGCGCGTTGTGACATATGCGGGCAAATATTTACCACCTTTTTTTTTTTTTTTTTTTTTTTTTTTTTTTTAATATCACGAGGTCATAACCATATTTTTGTCTCACTCGCAGTCAAGATTTCAGAATTTGAATTGTGTAAAAATTACACAAATACTTATGTAAACATTATCTAGCTAATGGGTAATTTATTATTGATATTTTTTCGCTTTATTGCGAATGGGCCGAGCATGAATCATATCCGTTTATACTCGTACGAACGTATTATGTTATGTACCTTGCTGTCCTGCACCTCGCTATCTTCATCTTTCATACACGCTTTGTTGATTTAATAATTGTCGGATAATTGTATCGTCTGCACGGATGAATTTCCAACGTTTCCAACGAAAGTCACGAAAATGTGAGAGAATTACGTACGGAGTGATGAATGGAGAAATTCTGAAATAGATGAATCACACTAACTGGAAATACGCCGAGGGGGAGTTGAATCCTTGAAGATGGGTCGGGAGTGGTTTGAGGGAGAGGAGGAGAAAAGGAAGTTAGGTCAAACTAATTAAGAACAATATTTTGATTAGGATTTATAAATTATAGGTTGTCATTTTCATCGAAATCATTGATTAAAATCACCCAAGTATATAATTTTTTCCATTGAGAAAAAGGTTGAAAAAATCTAAATACAGCTTTCAAAAAACGAAAAAATATTCAAAAGTCATGTTTTCAAGCAAAAAAGATTAATTGAAGAGTTTTGAATTTTTCATGATTTTTTTATCACTTTTTTGCCAATTTTTTTGTATATTTTGTTAATTGAACAGTTCGAATGACTTCTTGAAATTGTGAAAAATATCAGAGATAATCTTACGACCAGGGTAACAAAATTTCATGAAGCAAAAATCTTCCTGACTTCAACCAAGCCCATCTCAAAAAATGAAAAAACGAATTATTCATTTCATATTAAATTAAATGTGATATAAAGTGACTACTGAATTTCAGAAATTGAATTTCTCGATTCCTTTTTGGCCAGTAGAGTGGGCCACGTAAGTCTCGACCCTCCTAAAGTCATCTCGAGACCAAGTGTTGGTCCTACCATTAGTTTTGGATTCATTGAAAATTATTAAAAATGTAGTAAAAGTGGTTCGAATTTCGTAAAGTAGAACATTTCTATGAAAATTATCAAAAATATTGTTGAAAAAGTAAAAAAAAATCATCAAAATTGTTTAAATTGTCATAAATTGGTGGAAATAGCGTTAAAGTTGTCAAAAAATCACGAATTATTGACAAAAATTGTGAAAATTGTTGAGATTTTTTAGAAAACCAATAAAAATATGATAAAAATTGTCAAAAACGATGAAAATCGTTGAAAATGTTATTTTAACGAAATTTTCACTGCAATTGGTAAAAATATTGAAAAAAAGTTCTAAATGTCATGAAAACCGCTGAAAACTCCGATAAAATTTCTTAAATTTTTATCAAAATCAGGAGAAACTTGGTTAAAAAGTTCAAATATCATTAAAAGCATCAAAAATCTCGTAAAAATAATAAAAATCGTGGAAAAAGTCGTTGCAATTTTCAAAATTTTCACAAAAATCCGTCCAAATATTATGAAAATTGTCAAAAAAAAAATTAAATTTGTCAAAAAATCATTAAAATTGTCAAGATTTTCATTCAAATTATTAAAATTACTGTAGTGAGGGTCAAAAGATCATTAAAACCATTGAAAATTCCGTTAAAAGTTCACAAAGTTTAAACTTCATTGAAAAAGTCAAAAAAATGATAAAAACCATCGAAAATGTCGTAAAAATCATGAAAATATCCATTAAAATCGTTGAAAAACGATGTAAAAGTGGTTGAAATGACATAAAAAAAAGTTGCAATATTCACATTTCATGATTTTTTGTAATTTGGTGATAATTTTCATGAATCATGATTTTTAAAAAAAAATTAAATATAGTTTCATAATTTGGAATAATTTTTTACAGAGTGATTTTCATAATTTTAATGCAACAAATTTTCAGGCAAATCAGTAAAAAGTACGAAAAAATAGAACAAATTATGAAAAATGTGGAAAATTCAGCAGTTTTTATGAAATTCTCAACTATTTTCTAGACTTTTGAACAGTTGCTACAATATTTTTACTAATTTTTGTTCAAATCTTTACAATTTGGGCAGAATTCTCGACTATTTTCATAATTTTTTAGCCATTTCTAGGACATTTTCAACAATTTTCATGATTTTTTATAATTCAACGATACTTTTGCTAATTTTTAGAAAATTTTTGACCATTTTAACAAAATTTTAAACAATTTTCATGATTTTTGATCGATTTAATTATATTTTAAACTAGGGGCTTCGCCCCTGGCCGCTTCGCGGCCCCACCCCAGCCCTCGCTTCGCT
>FIZU01044869.1:0-43435 GCA_900064475.1 Pseudococcus longispinus
ATTTACTTCAAATTATAGAGTTGAAATTTACTCGAAAATCAGGCGAACCGTAGGCAAACGTGAATCCAGAATATCCCCTTAAAAAAAAAACGTTATTATTCGATTTTTTAGGTTTCCATTCCCGATTCCGTTTCCGTTCTCAGTTTGGATTTATTCGGTTTCTGTTCTGGAAACGGTTTCCACTTGCACTAATGTTGCGTTTCCGTTTCCAAGTCAAAAAAATACCGTTTCTGTTACGTTTCTTGTTTCACAGCCGCCAGCCCTGATGAATTCACACGTTTGCATATTCTATGATGGAAAAATTAATTAATACATATGTAACTTCCGTTGATTATTATCAAAACTTCGGAAGTTTGAGTAGTTTGAGTCTTTGAGGTTTGAGTTCGTCTAATCTTATTACAAAGACGACAACTCTATAAAATAGACTCACATTCAGATGTGTATGACATGAGCACATGACTCTTGTACTTCCTATTTTTATAATGTTTTATAATCCTAATGATTTTGTTTTGTTTTATTTTTTATATATTGTTGATTGTAGATAAGAATGAGAACGAACAGAACGAATATATTTGCATCAAATCATTCGCAAACTGTTGCTGATAAAAAAAACAACAACAAAGGAGATGTCTGCAATGCAGTACTGATAAACGGTAGAAAATTTGTACACTGTCTACATTGGAAACATTTGCTGCGGCTAAATTAGTATATAATTTTCAAATTTTTGTGCAGAATAGATGACTAATTAATAACTCTCAGTACATGGTGCAATGTTAGTTCACTTGCCCGTGAAAATCGAGCTCAATTAGATGTGACTACGCAGATCAATTGGACTTCCGGTAAGCTAATTTATTGCAATGTTTCTACTGTACAGTATCGTATCCTATTCTACTCGATTATTTATTTTCAATCCTTGTTCAGATTCTCATTCGATTATCAATAATCATTGTACAACTGCACTCGTAGGTATTTTCAGATGTGTTTTGTTAGTATGGCTCAATCTGATTGAATGTCTTATCAGTATTCATTGCTCCATCTCCGCGTATTTCAACAAGTGTTATCATTCGTTAGCAAACAGGTAATGTAGTAGATTTATTATTTCATTTAACAGTTATGGTAACAAAATAAAAAAAAAATTAAATAATAAAATAAATACAAAAAATGAATCCTACACTTGTAGATTCGTATCATTTGATAACGACGATAAACAAAGAATTAGAGGTACCTACTATCGTTATCAAATTTTGCAAATATAAAAAAATAATCACATAAATTACATTTCAAACAATAATTATTAAAAACGTAGAAAAAACCGAGGCTTTTGAACATAACGTCTCGTAAATTATTTGTATTCTTTTATTTGAATAAATAATAAATATGAAAGTTATTTATAACGAGGGAACATTTGTACTTTAGGTAAAGTTCTTCTGCTGTACGCTCTTTTTCTCAAATTTTCAACTGGCATGACACTTTTCTTCTTGGCGTGAACTTTTTCGCTGTGTTCTTGACAAATGCAGCTATTTACAATTCTAATAATATTGTTAATTATCGTGCCATCTTTGCAGTACAATTTTATCTTTTGTTTTTTAACGTCGCCATCTTTGCAAGCTAATGCTACAACCTAGAACATGAAAAAAGCCAATTAATTTGAGAAATCGTATGTAAGATATTGGTAAATCTTATTATAATGTACATGTATGCAACAGACACTTGAAAATTGTCAGTTGATTGATAGATATCATTCGATGGTTGTCGAATTACCACATCGACCAATTATCTGCCAAAGTAAACGGAATCGAAGATCAATCAAATCATTCCAAGAGATATCTACAATTATTTTTGCAAATTACACTTGAAATTGAACTGTTCATTTGCAGAAATGTATCGATGCATTTCGTAATGCAAGATTTACTCGTTTTTTAGTTTTGTTTTTCTTTGCGAAAAATTATTTTTTCAAGGCTTAAAGATTGTGTTATATCTACTTTTAACATTAATTAAATTCAATGCTCGAAGAAAGTTGAACGAGAAAAATTTTAAATTATGTTTTTAATCTCTAGTTTAGAAGTTAATTATTACGTTGACTTTTAAACACTAATAATAAAAGTTATAGAGTGAGTCTGTCATTTCTACGAAGTATCAAGTTTTTTTTTTTCAGTTTTCATTATTTTTTTTTTATTTATTAAAGAGTTTAAAATTTCAAAATATACCTATACTCATTTTTAATGGGAAGAACTTTTCATCATTCTTTATTGTGGAAAATTTCCAAAATTATCGGTAAAAACTGAGCAAGAAGAAGCAGATATTATACAAAAATTATGAAAAACTTTTAAATGAGAATGTATTGTAGTGAAACTTTTTTGTTAAATCTATGAGAAAACGGAAGTTTTAAACTTCAATTACTTTGAATAGTATTAAAAGCTCGATTAATTTAAATTTTTAATTTTCATTTCACCAAATTACGTGCTAAATAGATAAATTTCCGATAGGTTATGTTCATTTGGCTTCGTATAGTAAACTACTAGCATTTTTGAGAATTTTTTTACAAGAATTTAGAAAAATAAAAAATACAGATACGTAGGTAAAAAAAAGGGTATTGTGTAATATCATCATTACGTGAAAGATTCTCTTCGTTTGTTTTTCAATTTTCCGGATGTTTTGTAAATGTGTTTACCTAGATGCTTTTTTTGGATTCAAAGTTTTCTGTTATTTGGCGTCGAAATAGAACCTCGTGCGAAAACTTTTTATATTTAAAAATAGCTATCTTTAGTTATCTTGAGATAACGAATTTTATAATGAAAAATATCGAGAAAATTAATAAATTAAAAAAATGTAAAAATTATCATCAATTGGTATTTGATTTATTCAATTGTGGTTACGACAGGCTTTTAATCAAAGCTTTCTGTTGTAGGCTAATTTAAAATCTTGTACTTTTAGAACTTAAAATAGTTTTTTTTTAGAGGCACGTAATACGCAAATATATTTTATTAGCTCAACACTGCGAAATAGTCGTAAATTATTTTACTCTTTTCTATGTTTTTTAACTGGCTGTGTAGTCTGCTACATGTGAGCCCTTTCTGATTTGGTTACCACTTGTTAACTATTCTTTATGCTTTAGGAGTTACTTTTTATAACCTTACTTTCAATGGTAAAAATTTTTTGAAACTGCTCCCTTTAGAATTTTCCACATCCTTTTACCAAGTCTCGAAACAGTAATTACTTTTTATTTTTTAATAAGCGTCTTTTATTTTTTACCACATTCATTCGGTAATAGTTACCTTCCTTTTTTACATTTTTTTCCTTTCAGCTTTTTTCGCTGTATGGTTTTTACCTACGTATGAGGATAATTTATTAATTTTTTTTTTAATATTGAGAATTTTAATTTGCATTTTAAAATCGTATATAGTTACCTGGAAACATAGAGCTATACTTTTACTAAAAACTTACTGGTTTTTGTGCATCCGTAGGATTCTGATACTGAGCCAAATACGGAGAAGCTGAATGATAAGGTTGATTCAGTTTATTATAATCGTATTTTATGCAACGATCGGCGCATACCGTTTCTACAATTGGTTTCTTCGATCTGCATTCGCCATCGTAAACATACCGGCTCGACCTGAGACTGCATTTCATACTTCCTCCTGTAAGTTTAGCAGATAATCTTGGTTAGTAACATCAAATAAAACCCTATTTAATCAACGTATTTGATTACCTATTTCAATTAATTATTCGAACAAGGTACGAAAATATTTGCGGTATGTTTTGTTTTATTACCCGACCAATTTCATGTTCAGTTGGTAATCATCGCTGTGCCGTGTTCACGCGATAAGAAGCGTTGAAAACGAAAGTGGTTACTAACCGAGTGAAATGTTGCCTTATAAATCATTTATTCTCGGCGCAAGAATGGAAAAAAGCCTTTTTATTGCAACGTTGTCATTGAAATTTTAACTGACCGTGTTTTAAAAATATAATCAATAACGATAAATAAAACTTCATCCGTTTTTCTAACGTTAATATTTTCACCATTGACGTTCAATTTTTTTTCATTATTTTGAAAAAAAAAGAAATAAAAATCAAAAGGGATAAGAAATGGAAGCAAATAAAATATGTACCTTTGGAATTTATGTCTGATTAAGAAGATAGAAGGTAAACTTCGGTAGGGATCGCGGAGAATATTTTCCAGTAAAATATAACCTCATTATTTGCAAAATAGCCACCAAATCCATACATTTGGCCGTCAATTTGGGGCTTGGCTGGAGCTTTTTTACGTTGTGAAAATATATTCACGCAGAGAAATGATTTTGATCTAGGAATTCGAAATAAATTTTAAATTTTATACGTTCGTACTACCAAAGCTGTAAATTTTTCAAAATGTTTTAATAAAAAAAAAAAAAAGCGAAATAGGAGAATATCTTTTGAAAAGGTTTCATGTTGTTATACGATAGTTACGAATTTGTTCTAGTTTAAAAATTTAGAAAAAAATAATAGTATTGTAAATAAAAAAAAAAAGATTTACTGAAATCCAATTTTCGTATCCGTAGCAATGATTCATAAATGTTTATTTATTCGATCACTTCCTTCTACAACTGAATTTTCGGTCAACGAACGTAGATATACGCATATTTAATGGTGTCGAAGCACCGAAACGTAGGTAGGTCAACAACGAAGTATAAATAAAGTTTTTAAGAGAGATTTTTACATACTAAATTATCAACATCTCGTAGTATGTAATTTATTCATATGAAATGATGTTACATCGACACTATCTATAAGACAATGCTAACTCGAAAAAAAAGTAAACATTTTGCACGTACCGACGAATGCAAATTTCTTTTAATCTTCATATGGAATAGATACAAAATAAATAGATTAAGTAAGGTAATAACTTACTTAGAAGAATTAACGGCATAATAATTGAATAGTCAGTTTTTTAATAAGAACGTAACGTACGTAAGACTTAACCACAGATATACTTAGTACAGTTGAATACCAAAACGAATGCATATCTATGGTTATTATTATTATGCTGTTATTGAGTTATTTATGAATTTGCAATATGTACTTATTGCTATTTACCACTGGTTTATTATCAAGTATTTTTTTCAGGTGTTCGTTGCCGTTTCAGTGAACTTGATGTATTAACATTGGCATATCTACCTTAGCGCTCTGTTGCATTTAAAGGTTAATTCAATACATGCTACGTTAAATGTGAACCGCATCAAATAGAGTAAACGGTAAGTCCGACCAGGAATTTCAATTAATTTTGAATGCATTATTTAAGTAAGAAGTAGATAGAAAATAGTAAACTGAATGCAAATATGGACTCCGGAAGACTGGACTCGATATTTCATTTCAACGTATTCTAAAAGTTGAATCGATTGGAGGGTGTTTGTATTGGAAAAAGAAACTTTTCGGGAATTTATCCCGAATGGGTTTAAAATTGATATCGTGCGATGATATTTTCTGAATTTTGTAATGCTAAAAAATATTCGAGAGTGTGTGAAAGGGGGCGAAAGGTCATTGCTCTTGAGCAAATTTCGAATTATATTCCAAAATGTATAATTTTAAATCATAAAATTTCCCATTTTGACAATTTTTTTCGATTGGTTGGTAATTTTGTACCTATCTAGTATTTGATCTGTTTTTCTTCGAAATTTTATTTTTTTCAAGTTCAATTTTCAATTTTATAATTTTTTTTGAGAATCGTTAACTTACAAATTCGATATCATCCATTTCCTGAAATTTTTAAAGCTTTTATCAAGGAGCTTGCTGATCGAGAGTGAGGATAAGAGGATTGATGGTGAGTAAGTCAATTTGTAAAACTGTAAAATTTATGAATCTGAGTTATAAAATTTGTTAAATTTTCAGTTCTAGTGGGCACTTGATGAATTTTGGAAAAAGTTGAACAATTGAAACGGATTGCTTCCTCTGCTCCCCCCACCCTCTACAGCGGGGTTTTCAATGGTACGTTGTTTTAATCGGGAATCAATTTTCATCAAATTTTGAAATTTTTTCTACTTTCAACTTCAATAATTCAAGTTTTGGAGTTGTAAATTTGTACAATTACCGTATTTTTGAAAAAAAAACGGACATTTTTTTGACTCGTATTTCAACTTTTGATCATTTTAATACAACGAAAACTTGATGAATTTAAAAAAAAAGTATCGAAATGAGATCAATGAAAAAGTAATGATACATTTTTTCTAAATTGGAAAAAATGCTTTCACAGTGAGATCTAGAAAAACTTGATAAATTTAAAGTAAGAAACGTGAAAATACATTAAAACAATAATATCAAAGAAAACATGATAAATTTAAAATAAAATGGGATAATTTCCAGGTAATTTCGTCGTAATTTCGTAAAATTGGATAAATCTTGAGGAAACTTTTAAAATCTTGATATTTTTTGATATTTTTTGATATTTTTTGATATTTTTTCGAAATATCTTGTAAATATCTTGAGATTCTTGAAATCTTGAGAAAATTTTGTGAAGGCATGAAAAATATTTGAGATTTCAAGATAAATCTTGAGAGTTGGCAACGCTGGAAAATTCTTGTAATTTCCAATTCTTGCCATTTTTGAAATATTTAGCAAACGAGTAAATAGAAAAATTTTCCACCATAACTCGTCCAAAAAAATTTAACCCTATTCCAACACATCGTAACTCCAAAAAATTAGCATCACTGTTCTAAAATACAAAAAAAAACTTCAGTTCGCAATTTCTAAAAATTTCAGAATAATTATTGCGAATTAAATTTTTTTCAACATTTATGAATTATAAATTTTCCTTAATTTAAAAAATGATTTTTTGAAAAATTTTCGCCCTCAGTACAATTGGGCCATACTATCAAATTATATCCGAATAATAATGCAAAAAAATTCTAAAAGGTCTAAAAATTTCATTTCGGAGCGAAAAAAAACTGAAAAATATCCAGATTGTTTTTTGCTCTCAACAGCTTTTATACGTAATAAAAGTTTATATATTTTAGATTTCCAAAAAAATCAACCCCTCCTCCCCACACCTCGAACTAATTATTCGTCCATTAATTTAGAATCTCCACCCCTTCTATTCCATTCTTTCAAAAATTTTCCTTCGTAATGTAAGAATTTCATCAGCTATGAAGAAGATGGGGAGGTAGATTTTCAAAATTATGTAGTTTCAGAAAACCTTTTGGATAATTTTTCAAAAATGCTTATTTTTCGGTCAAATGCTACATATTTTCTTAATGAAAAAAAAAGTGGTTTTTGCACATCAAATCAAGAAAAATGACTTAAGTACACCGCATGTGCATACAGGGTGGTCCACATAGAAGGTCGTTGGTTTTGAAAAAAAATCATACTTTTTTTTGTTTTTGAAAACATGGATTTTCAGGTCAAACTAAAGAGTCCTATGTAAAAAATTATGGGAATCAACATTGTAGAGCTTTAAATGTTCTTTCTGCAATAAACGATTGGTTTTTTCAAAGGGGCTTAGTTTTGGTGATTTTTGCAATCAAAATTCAAAATTTGATAGTAATGTTCATGAGCTTAATTTCCTATAAACATGGATTTTCTGGCCAAACCAAGGTTCCTACGAAAAAATGTTGAGAAGCAAACTTGTAAAGCTTCGGTGGCGTATGGGGGGGGGGGCGTCCCTTGTAAAGCTTCGGTGGCGTATGGGGGGGGGGGGTCGTCCAGAGGGTCTGGGCTCCCGTGACGACTGAAAAGTTGGAAAAAGTGATGAAATTTAAGCTTTTAGATGGCATTTTCTGCAAAAATTTTTGCCCCCGCTTAGCTTGGACTTGATATATTTACTTATTTTGATAAAATAAGGGGTATTTTTCTTAATTTTACACGAAATTTCTTTTTTTCAAGAAGACCCCCCCCCTTCCCCTTGATTGATTGTCTGGCTGCGTCACTGTAGAGTTTGAAATTTTTTTTTTTTGTAATGTATACTTGTTTTTTTTTCTAGGAGGTCAATTTTCAAGATTTTTGCAGTCGATATATATATATATTATTTTTCATTTCCAAAACAATCGACTTCCTATGTGGGTCACTTTGCATATTGTCCCATGAATATGCCATGTCATCTTCATTGCGTTTCTCAAATGACTTTTAGGACTTTGGGAATAAATTTCAAAGATTTTGACATTTTGTGCAGAATTTTAGAGGGACAATCTCTGACATTTTCTGAGTCCAAAAGGTCAGAACCTTTAAAACTTTTTCAAATCCAAAAAAGTCGTACCTATTTCAAGTGCAAAGAATTAGAATCTCTAAAATTTGGTTTCAAGTGCAAAAAGTCATTTTAAAAATTCTATCAAGTCCAAAAATTTATTTTTTTTCTTTGTTTTTCCAATTCCAAAGTCATCTGAATAATAACAATTCGTGACGGATTTTTGTGACTCGCAAATTTTGAGGATAATCCCCCCTCCCCCAGCCATAAGGTATATCCATGCCAACAATTATTTATAAAATTATGTTTGCTTTTTTTTCTCAAAATAATGAATTAAATAGACCTAGCAGTCGTTTTTGTTGACGATTTTTTGACCTGTTACATGCGGGATGTTCAGAAATTCCCAGATCATTTCATTTCCTGAGATATTTGCTATGTATTGTAAGGTAAAAAGTAAATGATTTGAAAGTAATCTTTGCAACACATTCATTTTTGAAACTGAACACTCAGTTATTGGAACTAAAATGCGAAAAAAGATTTTTAATAAATTTTGCAGATTGTACTTTCGAAATAGACCCTTTGTCTACGTTTTTTTCAAAACCGGTTCAGTGATTCGCTACCAGTTTCCAATGATTTCTCAAAAAATCACAGACGTTAAAAATACATCGAATTGGTTAAAAATCTATCATTTTTTTCAATCAGGCAATAAATCAAAGTCATGACTGGAAGAAGTCAAGATACCCTTCTTTTTCCTATCCATAAACAAATACCTCTTCAAACCTCACCTCTATTTTACCACAGGTCGAAAAATATTATAAAATCTTATTCAAAACCCTCGTTACATTTTCAAATTGGTCGAATCCGGCCACAACGAAATCCTACCCAAATACCTACTTACACCATAAACTAAACTTACCTCCAAAAGGAAGATTATTATTAAACGTCGGATACTCGGCTCCTTTCTTAGGAATGTGATACCCCATTAAATTCCCTTCTTGCATCGAACTGTAAACGGACTCCTTCAAAGGTACAAATTTGGTCTCTTGCGCGCTGATATCAGTAACGCTGGGGTAATACCTGGTGGCATAAGTATCGTACGATTTGCTAATCGATGGCGATGACAAGTTGTACATAGGTGTGGTTTCATATCGGTAGGGTAGATGTCCTCGATACGTTGTCGGCGCCGCATCCATGTGGACGTAATTAGGCGTGTGAAAATTCAAAGGATGTAGTTTTGAATTTCTCGTATCGATGGGTTTATCTTGGTAAGCTGCGTTGGTCTTAGGGCTAGTTCGCAGATAATCATATACGCCTGTTGAGCTACCCCTCGTGCTACTTTTAAGGTAATCGTATAAGGTTGTACTTTGCTCGGGTTCTTCTTGCTCTTGATGAGTTTGCCTTTGCGATCGATTCTCTAGGTATTTGAAAATGGTCTGTTGTACTCGATCCAAATCTAGCTCATTTTTGCTCTTCTCTACCACTACGTATGGCACATATGGGATATTCAACTCATCCGGCGAACTATTGGCGGAGCAAAATTCGACTATTTCGAATAACAGGAGAGAATAAGATAGGAAAATTAAACGTTTGTGTTTGGACATGGTTCTGTTCGCGTTCACCATCGAATCACCTACGTGGTATTTTCATAATAAGTATCGAAAAATATCGTTAAAGATTCGCGAACCAGGGACCCGCACAGGGAGCTAACCAGAGGTAGCTACTCGAAAGGTAAATTGATTTATTACGTCGAAAGGTAGCGAAAAAAACTCCTTACGGATACGCCAGCTCGAGGTGTATTCTTTGAAAAAAGGCAACACGAGAGAAAAAAAACTTGCAAAATCTACGTGACAAAACTAGACGAAGTGAATGAGAAAAAAAACAACCGCCAGAAACAAGGGAACAAAAATTCACGTCACATTTGTACACAGAAAACGAGCACGCGGTAACGAATAAGCACGTGAAAAATTACGGCGACGTATCTCGTCAAACAGAGTGAAATGCAACGCGCAGCACGTGAATCGTCAACGAAAATACTCGACGTATCGCACCAACTTGGAACACAACGACGAACGGACACAGAGATGAAAAAAAAAAAAGAATTTAATTTAATATCTTTAAGAAAATCATGGCGATGTTAATTCACATTCGTACGTAGAACCCAGCTGACCACATATTTCATAATACGAGATTTACATTTCCACCTTGCGGAGAAATTAAGCGGCAGTATTTTCACCGAACACGTATTACTTTCACTGGACTGATTCGTACGTGTAAAACCAGAATGGCGGAAAATAAATTCGTTTAACGTTGCAGCTCGGATTTTGGCGCCGATTCCGACTCGCAATTAAAAACGGTAGAAAAACAAAGTGTAAAGCTCGCGGAGGTTTTTATATTGGAAAAAGTCTCAAGATACCGAGGCAGAGGCGATCTAAACGTACAATTTCATCGAGGCACGAGCACGACAGTCGACGGTGTTGATATTGACTTTGAAGAGAAATGAACATTCATCACGTACTTGTGATTTTATTATCAATAACGAGTAATGTCAAGGTGCCTTCTCGCTAATAAGACGACTGAACGGGTTATCTTTGTTTGCCTCCTATACCTGGAGTGATGGAAGAAAAGACGGATGTTAATGGGTTCTCAATGTGTGCTCGGTACGTATGTTTTAGTATAAAAACTCGACTTCGGAACAAGCAATTGTATCTACAATGCATTGGAAATCTTCCGAACATGTTTGTCCTTAAAAGTAACACGCTTTTAGGACGACGCCGCGCCCGGTATTCCGGCTACAACACAAAGAAAGAGTACGATGAAAGTTACTATACCATCTCCCAAAAAATTTATAATTATTGTGTCGATGGATCGCTGCACCGTACGATATTGAATTTTTTTTTTCCTCTTAACCGATACCACCGAAGCGAGTACTAATATGGAAGTACTTTTTCGATACGTAGATTTGATATTTTTATTTTGATTTCGCACTAAAGATAAAAGTTAGAGTCGTCGAAAGGTCAGTAGGACTCGTATTCGTAACGTAGGTCTGATGTATTATTATGTATCAGGTCTTAACCTAATCCGTAGGCTAGGCTTTGTTGGTTTGCTACAATAATAAATAATTTGATTAATTATATATTGTATTATGGGTTTCGATAAATACGTTACGAGCTAGAGAGTATGTAGCGTGGGTACCTACGATATGCGTAAGTATGTTTTTTTTCGCCTGGATTGGATTTGCCTACGTATGCCTTTGTAAAGCTCGTGGTGATGTGCAATTGATGGACGAAATAGACCAACATATGGATAAGAGTCGTGACTCCGGACTGAATACGAATATTGTTCGTGATCTAGTGAATGAATGAATGTCAGTGGGATTAATTTGTCCGAAAGAGGAGACCTAGCTTGATCAGAGGGTCGAAGTGTGCGCTTATTCGTTTAGATGAGATGCGAGGGGAAGGAGAGGGTAGATTGAAAAAGTGCGTTTTTCAATTATTGATGTTCGATTTCTAATCAAATAATAAATCAGTTTTTTCGAAGTTGCAGAGAATTAAAAATTATTTTTTTTTTTAATTTTCTCATCCAGGAAATAGAACATGGACTAGTTTAAGGAAATAACTCTGGTTTTTGAGACGTATCCTATTTTTTCAAACCAAAAGTTCAATTCTATGACTGGAATTAGCTGGAATTGAGGCAAGGATGGCTTTAGCTTGGGTCTGAGGGAGTTTACCAGACCGCCCAATATTTTAAAAGATAACGAAAAGTGAAGAAAATTGGATAAATTGGACAAAAGTTGGCAAATGTTGGTAAAATTTAAGAAAAGTTGGTGAACTTTTCAAAATCTGAGAAATGACGCAAATATCTTTTCAAAGAGCATAGCCGGGTTTATAGGGGTGATTTGGCCCTGAGCACCGAATTTGAAATTTCCAGTTGAAGTTGGTCCTTATGATCTAGAACCCCCGTGACAAAATTTTTAGCTCGATATCTCAACCCTAACCCCTTCTGAAGGGATTAAATGTGGATTTTGGTTAAAATTTCTACTTTTGGCAGTTTTTAACCGAATTTTTTCAAACTTGCAGGGATAGTAGACAGTATCAAGGGTAATTTATGGAATTTTTTCGAAAAAATTTCGAGCACTTTTTCAAAGTCAAATGGACATTTTCAGTTTTCCAACGGCCATTTTGGAAACATCTTTTAGAGATGCAATTCTGAAAAAAATATATGTTATGTACCTAGTCTAGATCTATAACCTCGTATTTTTGTAGAATTTGATATCATGGTGCGTCATCTTCAAAAATGCAAAAAAACAATTTTTTTCGTCCATTTTCCCCTCTGAAATGGGTCATTTCTGGTCGAAAATTTTTTTTCTTGCAATATATCATGAATGATACCCAAATACACCATCAACCTGCATTTGGACCAAATTCGTTCATTTTTTCTCTTTTTTACAATTTTTTTTTGAAATACTTCAACGACACCATTTGGAGGTCCCACAACCTCTTCAAGATGACGGAGGGTCTTAAAAATCATGTTTGGGCTTGTTTCAAGTCAACCTCTGCCATAAATTGCAGTTTCAGCAAAATCGACGGATTTTAATTTTTTTTTTGCTCTTCAAAGTTTTTCGATTTTTTCTAAAATTGCAATACATGATGTATATGGACTTGAAACAAATTCAGCCATGATTTTTATGCCCCCCTAGGTCATCTTGAAGAGGTTGTGGGTTACCAAAATGGCGTGTTTTTGATCTCATGATAAAAGTTGGGCAAATCGTCAATTTTTTTTGGAAAAATCGCACCGAAAAGTTGTCGAATTTGAAATCTCAGACCCCCCCCCCCCTTCCCAAAAAAACTCTAAATTCATCACCTAGTTGAGGATTTTTCAGTTGAAGTATGCTCGAAAGTAAACTGGAACGATGAATCAAATTTTCAGTTGCTCAAGTTGATTTCTACGTGTTTTTGAAAAAAATTGTAAAAATTGAAATTGATTTCTTGCTGGCGGTTCCAAAATAGCTGAAAATTGTGAAACATGCGTCTGAGCGACTCTGTACAGATCGATAGGAAGCTGGAATCAATTTTTTAGCATTTTGATTTGAAAATTACGATATTTTGTATTTTCGTCATACGTAACGTTTGTTTCATGATGAAAAATTTGCCAAAAATCAAAACATGTACCCCTCAAAGTTGAATTCAGAGATGGTTTACTTGAAATTTGAGATTAATTTATTGCTAATTTTCAGCTTTTCAAGTTGTTTTTCTGATTTTTAGCAAATTTTTTAACATGAAACAAACGTTAGGAGCGACGAAAATACAAAATATTCAAAAATATGTATTTTTCGTATCAAAATGCTAAAAAAATTGGTTTCTCTAGAACTCATGTTCCACAATTTTCAGCCATTCTGGACTTTCCAGCGAGAAATCAATTTTCTGAAAATTTTCAAATTTTTTTCAGCACTCGTAGAAATCAACTTGAGCAGCTGAGCATTTGAGTTGAAAACGACCAGTGGCGTATTCAGATAGGCCCTTAAGGAGGGAGGGTAGCCAGAAAAAAATTATCGACTTTTTGATCCCATTAATTTTTTAAATGATCTATTATTTTGTGAAAATATCAAAATTTTTCAAAATTCCATCGAGTCTGAATAAAGTTAGGGTGAAAACTTTACTCGAAACGACGTCCAAGGCTCAGAATGTAATAATTTTTTTAATTTAAAGGAAATTCGGGTTTCCTTGTAAAAAATACAAAAAAAATCTTCGAATAAAAATTGTAAAAAAAATTATGAAATGAGATAGATAATGGATCTCAATTTTTTTGGCTGATGTACCCCTTTGTGGAAATAATTTTTCGGCGTACCGCCCTCTCCCTCCCCGAAGATTAAGTGTTCAAAAATCAAAAACTTTTCGCTCAACAATTTGATTTGTGATACATATTGGTAACTTTTCAGTTGGTATTTTCATTGATCAAAAAATTACTATTTTCTTTGAATTTCTTTTGAAATTATGGCATGGCGGTCGAAGAAGAAAAATTTGCTATTTTCATGACAAAAAGAGGTATTTTCATCACAGTATGATATTTTGCAGTATGCTGCCACCTAATGTTAATATTTGTGAGATTTTGACAGTGGTTACGTATCCCCTGAGACTTTTACAGCGTGGCGCAGCCCCTTGGGGTACTTGTATCACCATTTGACAAACCACGAGATTGAAAATAATTATTTTTTTCTTTTTTTTATTTTTCTGCGCAAAAATAAAATGAAACGCTTTTGTAATTTTTTCAACTTTACTAACCGAGATTGAGAAATAAATACGACTAGAAGTGGGAGTAGCCAGAAAAAAATTAACAATATTTTGGTCCCAATTATTTCTAAAATTATCTATTACTTTGTAAAAATTTCAAAAATTTTCAAAATTCATGAAGTCTGAATAAAATGAGGGTGAAAAATTTGCTCAAAATCCATAATTTTTTTAATTTTCGAGTCATCATTAAGAGTAGGGGGCCAATCCCTCCCAACTTGTATTTTTAAATAGGTCTCTGCGAATGTCTTGATGATTAAAATTTGAACCAAAAGTTTTCTCTTTGGGAATATTTATCGTTGTGAGGTGAGAACTAGTTTTGCTCGTTTATTTTTCATGAGATGATTTGTGGTATGAGCGTTTGAATTGTTCGATGAATGAGGGGGGGGGGGGGTGGTGTTTTTCTGGAAGCTTGAAAACTTGATAATTTTGAAGGTAGATATTGAAGAGCTCTTGCAAAAAGGCCTAAGCCATATTTTTTTTCAGAAAACGAAAAAATAATTGGTTTCCAAAGGTGACGAAGTCAACCAAATGGGTTTTTTCGTTTTTTGAAAAAAAAATTATGACTTAGGCTTTTTTGGAAAAAAACTCTTTAATTTCTCACTCATTTTCCTTGAATGAGAAGCATATTCAAATAAGGTTTGAAGGTTTTGACATCCCTCCACCCCCTCCGATGACTGAAATATTGGGGAAAATGATGAAGTTTCAGGTTTTCAGATCTTGTTCTGAAATGTTTTTGCTCTTCCTTGGTTCAGGAATGATAATTGAACTAAATTTTACAAAATATCTAATGCTTATATTTTTCAAAATTTCGTGAGATTATGAATTTGATGAGTTTTTTTTCGATTGAAAACCTTCCTTTACTATTTAGCTGGCTACTAGCCTCAAAATGTACCTAAATATTCCACCCATGAAAATTTTTGTGCTTATAAAATTGCAAATTTTTCGAATTTTTTGCCAAATTAAAAAACTGATTTAGAACGTTGATGCTTAATTCTTTCTTTTTTTTGTGAAATTATGATTTTTTGATACCTTTTTTATTGGAAGAGGAGACACAATTCTTATAAATTTTTCTATAAAACTTTCGTATTTTTAAAATACCTAACACATTTATTTCACTTCTATAATTGACACATCTGTGGTTTTTAAATTAGGTGCCGTGTCTCCACGCCTCCAGGAATTTCTTGTTGCGCTTTCTGTTGTCAGTTGTGGTTTAAGAACGCATTGTTATCCGCAGTAAAACATGAACAATTATCGCCAACGACATTAGCAGTAAATACGATTTACGTTCGTGTAAAACGTAAAAAAGCTACAAATAGGCTCGTCATTCTGGAAAGCTAATAGACTGAAGGGCAGTCCTGCATTGATGATAATTTACTCTCTACGTCGAGTATTTAAGCAGGTATAAATATGAAAGATTAAAATAAGAGGGGATTAGGATTTGGCGAAATAAAGTCTCATCTTTCTTCGTCAAGAGACGCCGGCGCGCGTAATGAAAATAACTGCGAAAATTCACCAAATTAAGTAGATTTTTGGCTCGTGTAAAAATTTAAAGGAACTCGAAATTCGGCGGATTTTCCAACGCTAGGAGTACGGATCGAATTCGGAATACGCTCGAAGAATATTTTATATACGAGCTCGTCTCATCGTTTAAAAGAAAACACTTTCGATGTTTATAAGGTCGTACTCAGATTTCAATTCGCAGAAGCGACACGATAAATCACTCAGTTCGTCGCGGCTTTATTGCCTCGTTAAAATTTATAACGTAAATTCATTATCTACAAGCTCTTGTAAATACTTCAATTAACGAAAAAACACTTTGGCGTTGCGGTGTGAATGAATCATTGGCCAGTAGACCGTTGTCGTATCTTGTGTGTTCTGTTCTTGCGACTCGGATGACGACGATGACGAGAGAAAGAAGCTTCTTCGGTGCGATAATTCGAAACCAGTTTACCGAGAAGAGAATCTCGTTCAACGTTTACCGGTATACGTTATGTGGGTCACTATAGACACAGTTATACCAATACAAATGCACCTTTGTACGTCAACGTATGCAAGCGTAAAGGTAGATTTAACAAATATCGCACAATCACGTGCTTCCCAATAGAAATACGCGTTAACGTTATTGCAATGTTTATAAAATACGAGTAATTATTGTACTTGTATCGAGCCGACGATTTAAACTAATGTATTTCAGACACGAATGATTCGACCCACCGCACAGCGACGCTCGCATTGGCCGGACGAAAAGTATACGAGTATAAATGAAAATCAAATCAACTAAATCACAGCGATAAAACATTTATTGAGAAGAGCACTTTTAGGCTTGATTACTAACAACAGATACAATTTTTATATTATAAAAGTATAAATTGTCTGGAAATAACACAACTCTAAGAATTAGAATTTTTTAGGTAACTAACACAGAAATGCTTCGAAAAACATCTTCGATACTTTGGAAGAAACTAAAAGCATTTTATGATGTTTTAGGCGAGTATTCAAAGCCGATAAAAAAATCTCAACTTCGAAAATACGTACGAGGATGATTGATTACAATACGCCAATTTTTTACCTAATTTCATTCGCGGTGATCGATAACGTAATTGGGAGTACTTTATTAGTATTATTATACTGGTAACAATTTATCAATCTCAGCCTAACCAGAAACCAAAACCGATAATTCGAATAACGCGATTTCATTATTGTATCGACTTTCTCAAGCGAGACCAATAAACTACGACGATTTACAGCTGATGAATATGTCTGATAAGCAATCAAGCTTCGTGTGAGGATTTATAGGCAAATTATTGGTTTTTATGCGTTTTACAAATATTTCGATCTGAAATTGAGTACGAATTTTTTCTTCGTTTGAGGAAAAATTCAGTCGACTTGGATGAAATTGCGTTAAATTATCGAAAATTTTTACATCATATGTGCTGGTGTTGCTAAAGAAGATGAAGAATTTGATTCTTATCTCTTCGCCCTCCACCAGCATTAAATCAAATGATGATGAAAATTGAGAATTTTTGGCCATGCTGAGTTTTTTATCGAGAAAAATATACTTAGTATGATTTTTCTCCTAGTAGTTGTGAATTTCTACAATATTTCTTATTGAACATTGAATCGATTGGTTTTTTTGAAAAACCAACCTAACCACCTTATTCACCACATCACAAGACTTTGATTGTTGTCAAAGTTACATACTCTGTGCTTTACGGTCTGGGAGTTTTTTTACCGCAATATTTTTTCATTTTTGTGCATAATTCGGAAGGAGGCAATTTTGAAATTTTTTCATAATAAATTGTCGGGTAGAGGATAAAATTAGATTTCAAATGATATCATTACTTTTTTATTTCGTCCGGATTTATGAATCGTTTCAATTTTCGTCACAATGTGATGACGTCTCAAATAGAAAAATTACACGAAATAAAAAGGTTTGAATCTCCTCTCAAACAAATTATTATGAAAAATTTCAAAAATATTGGTCCTTTCTCAAGTTCTATGAAAAAAATGTTGATGAAAAAATACAAAGCCGTCAAATTTTTTAGATGAAACATTTTCGTATTTGTTAAGTTTCTGACAGTTTCCAAAGCTTTGAGATTCTACTGCAGTGTTGCTTTTTCAGTAAACGTGATGTGCATTAGGCCTATCTTTGCATAAATACATGATCGGAGTTGTTTGACATTTAAACGAAATAAGTCCATATTTGACTTGACCAAGTTGAAAGAAATCTTGCCTGGTGTATGGTTGTCTAGCCCCCCCCTTAGGGTGGCCCTTATTTATACTTAATGAAAAAATTTTCTGATTTATTTTGCTTCCTCAAAGTTAAAAGTTGTTCCTTTTTATAAAAAAATAAATCCTAGGAAGTTTTAAGGGTGCCAAATCTCCCCCCATTTTCAAAAAAAATGAAAAATTAGATAGGTACCTATGCGGATTTTCTTTTAATTTCTAAATTTTTTTTTGCTCGATCCCCTTCTAATGTTCCCCATTTCATCAAAAATGACCCTCAATTTCCGTTACCCCCTCCAACCAGAAAATAAGCGGCTCCTTAAGTGGGCTAAAATTTGAAACCCCTCAAACTCTCATTTTTATTACTCAGAAAGGGGGCAATGAAAATTTCAGACGTTATTTTCGATCAGAAGGAATACAAAAAGGACTTAAAATTTGAAAATTTTGTCCAATTTTGGTTTTTTTAAATTTTTTTGGAAATGGGGAGGGGGCGTTTGGTACCACTTTTTTTATTTTTAGAAAAATCAAAAAATAGGGAATTATTTTCTCATACAAACGAACAACTTTGAGAATGGAAGCAAAAAAATTCGAAGGTTGAAAATACCGCCCCCCCCAATATATACGTCGAAAATTGTTCGTTTGGAAAAATTAACGCTATACGTAGAAACAGTACGTTTCAACAGTAAATGAGTCTTTATTCAGTAGGTGTAAATATTGGAAGGATTGCCAATTTTGGACGATTGCTCCAACTCTTGTAGTATGCGAAAATGCGAGATAGGCAAAATTTGAAACTGAGATATCTCGTGTAGATTGGCTATTATATAATAAATTATAGCCTATCTCTCATATTGAAGGAGATCCAGCGTTTGGAAATCTTCAAAAACGGATAGTTTGTTCGGTATGAGAATTCTACTGTATTTTATTCATTTTATTCTGAATCTGTATCTTGTAACTACAGTGGAATCTCACAGCTTATTTAATTCTAATTTGCATGATTCATATAAGATGATTTTACGAGAAATCATAGTCGTAGTCAGAGCTTCACAAGCAGGTATACAATAAACTTTGCAAGAGGATCAATGAATAATTTTTTCCATCGATCTCCCCTCTCCCGTGGACCTCATTAGTGATTTCCACCAATTTTTCTAGATACGAGTGTGCCAAAATTAACGATGTATTCGTCATTCTTCTCTGCACTTTTTTTAAAAGTCAATTTTCTGGACAACTGAAGTCTCCTGTGAAAAACAGTATGAGAACCAAAATTGTAGATCATAAAATTTTCTTTCTTTTTGATGCAGATAGTTTTTTTCATAGAAAGCTTAGTTTTTGTGATAATCGCAGTGAATGTTTGAAAATTGAATTTGTTTCTGTAAATTCTGGTAGGTTTTACAAAAATTTGATACTTAAATGAACAGTAATTTCGAGTTGATAACTTGATACTTTTTGAGGGGGACAAAGCTTAAAAATTGACTGAGCACACATAAACACACCCTGTGGCTACGCCTATGATCATTGTTCTCCAATATTTCACTTTTGATACGAAATTTCCTGATATTCAGAACTGTCAATTGTATTGACAGAATAATCAAGGCTTCAGTGTTGGCAAGACTAGAAAAAAAGGAAATAAGGGCAAAGGGGCTTGGTAAAATCGATTTTCAAGTCAAGAAAATTACATTTTTATGTATTCTTTCTACAAGGTCAGGAAATTTTCAGATAATAGTTTTTTTTAATGAAAGGAAAATTGAAAAAAAAATTTAATTGGGAAATTTGATGATTTTCACTTTCAACCACCCTGATAAGACTACGAAGGTCATCTCGTGTAATTTCCATAGTGTGGTACTTGACTCACCAAGTTTCACTTCTTCATACTTGATATCAAAAAATTCGCCAAATTCGTTAAAAAAAATTAAGTACATCGACACAACGAATACTTACTTTTAAAAGATATTACCAAAAAGTGGCGTCAAAACTATTTCATTCATAATTGAAAAAAATTGATATTTATTTTCTTACTTGATCATCATCACGATCGCCATATTTTCGAAAATTATCGAATTTTTTATCGCATTTTTAGTAATATTTTACTGATTTATCTAATTAATTACATCTATACATGCCCTCGAAGTAAATTTCATATTTTAATACAAACATACGAATATGTACAATGAAATGACCCTTAAACATGACAAAAAAAAAAGAAAAAGAAAAGAAAAAGAAAATTGTAATTGAAAATCGTTGAAAAATTAACGTCTTTTTCAAAGACGACGTATAGTTAGTTACTCGTATATACTTTGAAAAACAAAACAACAAAAAAAAACGAAGTAAAAATGGTACCTATATAACGGAATAATTACATGTTTCTGATGTGATTATATCGATTAAAATAAAATTACTTTACAAATTGGGCTCAGGTAATTTGTAAAGTATTTTTATTTATTCTCGCGCTGATTTTTTTTTCTCATAACGGAATAATAAATGATTAGGTAATACGAACAAAACAAAAAAATGAAACGAAAACACAATATTTTGTACAAAAGAATATAAAATTTTTTTTACACAATTAACATGATTAGTAACCTGCACATTATTTTTAAAATAATTAACTATATAAAATAAAAATCTATCAAAACATTTAAAAACATATATATTGATATACAATATGGTATTGTCTCGTGTTTTGAAACTCCTAATGATGCGTAATCGTATGTTTTAACACATCACAGTCTTCTGTTCTCGGTATATAATCGTCGTGTAAAATTTCTAAAGATTATTTTTCGCTGACTATAATTAAGTAGGTAGGTAATTTTGAAACTAAAAAAAGTTATTTTCGTTTGTTAGATAAAAATTAATTTAAAAAATTTTCTACAGATTGAGTTTGAATTTTATACGCAAGTGTATAGAAAATATCGAAAAATGAATAGGTGTGCGGATTCGAATCGATTTATATATTGTTTGTGTAGGTCGAAGGTACTTCAAGTCATATGAAAGTCACCCTTTAGAATCCTGGTAAAAGTTTTCTTAAATTGATGATTGGCTAACGCGTAACAAAATGGGTTTATCGGGCTGTTAGCATAGCATAAGAAATACGAAAACATGAACAAATGTTCGTTGGTACAAGGAGGATTTTTGCAAAACCCTTCGACTAATGCTAACACGTGATAAGGGGTCCAGCAAGCGACGAATGCACCTAAAATGAACGATATGGTACGAAACGCTTTCCTGGCGCGGTTTTCAGATTTCGATTTCTGTCTACCAAACAGTGGCCCCGTTTTTCTCTTCTTACCTTTGAAACGACTACCGATGGATCTCATGAATTCCCTGGTCGAACCTTTCTTCGAGGTTTTCGAATCGGATTTCTCATCTCTTTGGTACTGTTCTTGCGCCAATGCTGTGGTTATGCCCGAAGTGGACATGGCCGATACGACTGTGGCAGGTGTGCCGGCGGTTTGCGATGGTTCTTCGGTTTCTTCGACTGTGATGACCATGGTAGAAGCTTTTTCAGTATCTAGGTCGACGGTAACGGCGGTATCGACTTTGGACACAATCGGTGTATTGGTGGCTTTCGAATTGCTGTTCATCATTTGCTGGGCTGCTGCTCTCAAGAGGGCGGCTTGAAGCAGAGATGTGGTGCTAGTAGCTACGTGTACCGGAGATGGAGGTCCGGTCGATGATGTGTTTGGGAAACTCATCGAAGATGGTGGACTTTCGATGTTCGGGGACGGTATAATGATCGAGCTTTCATCCATGTATTTCAAATCAGCCGTATCCAGTCCGATGAGCATATCGTAGGTGACGGTGCTGTTACCAATGAATAAGCTTTTAGGACGACCCATGCTGGAAGAAGAACTCTCCGATACCGACGTGCTGGTCCGGAACTGCGACGGAGGCGTTATTATCCTATGGAATTTTTTCAAACTGCTTTGATTGCTCCATTTGCCGGAACCAGAAATCTCGCTTTTTTCCTCCGGACTGCCCGGACTGGCCAATGGAGTGAGTGTTTTGGAAGATAATTGATCTGGAGTTGATCCTGCCAATGTCTCTATGGGCGAATTGGCCGGTTCAGGGCTTTTCGATTCGGTTATCATGCCATTGATGATACCATTAGCGCTGCTTCTCTTCAATGCAACCGTTTCTTCAAGTTTCTCAAACGGCGTCGACTTATTATTCTCTTCGATCTTCTCGTAAGAAGCTGCCTTGATCACTTTGGCCGGAGATGGAATCTTATTCTGGAATTTCGGCACCGATAACTCCGTCTGCAGTTCATACGATCTCTGTAAGATCCCCGGACCTGTATGCGGACTCACCAAAGCCGATTGCACCAATAACCCCGCTACTGATTTACGTCTCAGGATCCACGTACTAGGAGCCATATTATTGTTGGACGAGCTTTCATCATCCGACTCGAAAGTCGGACTACTGCTACGTTCCTTTTCCACGATCACGATTTCTGTTTTCTTATCGTGATTATTGGTGGCAGTATTGGACGACGTTGTACATTTCGATGAGATATTCTGCCCCGATGTCGATTCGCCTCCGCTGCTTTGCTGACCCACCGTCAATCCTCCCTCGGTCAAACCGTGGCAAACTTTCGTGTTATTCTCACTAGTGATTACTTTGGAATCTAGTCCGGCTGCACGGCCAGCCATTCCTTGCATTGCTCCCGCGCTCAAAGCCACCATAGATCGCATTTTCCTCTGCTTAGCTTCGCTTTTCTTCTGCATCTCGTAAGCCACTCGGTAAATACCGCCGTATAGTACGAAAAGAACCACCAATGTTACCCAATAGTAGCCGATTATCAGAGCTGTATTGAATACAGGATTTTTCAAGAATTGCACAGCGCATTGGCCTGGTAATAGATCACGGTAGCCGACGAAATGCTCCCAGCCGAATATGCTGATGAAGAATAGCAATGCTGGGATTATCCACGTTATCGTCACCATCCATATTACTTTGTTTTTCGTCCTCCAACCGCGATATTTGGCCGCGAATTTCACCGAACAATATCGATCGATCGTTATTAATAATACGGTGTATTGCGATACTAGACATACCGTGTAATCCACCGAAAGCCACAGATCACATAGTAATGGACCCAGTTCCCAGTATCCGGTTATCACGTATACAGAATAAAATGGCATCGATACCGTACCTGTTGAACAGAAAAGCAACCGAAAAATAATTTTTTAGATGTGCTGAAAATAGAAGTGACCATATAAGAAATTTTATTTCAATATAAATGTTATTTTAAGAAAATTATGAGGTCCGTGGGCTATTCTAAAATTATTTTGGAACTTCAGGAAATATCAAAATATTGCAAAATGACAATAAATTTTCAGAATGAGCAGTTGCAGGAGGAAGAGGACGAAAAGATCTTGGTTAACAAGTGGATAATGCTTGCATAGTTTTATGTGCAGTGACATAGGCAAGGTCATCTCATTGTGGGGAGGGGAAAGGGGGTCCTGTTGAAACAGGATATTTAACAGGTTATGGAAGTCATGGAAAGGGCATAGATTTACTGTTGAAGTCATGGATTTTTGACTTTTAATTGAGCAAAATTGAGATTGGGTTATAATTTGAATTTTTTTCATGCTACGCGTAATTTCGCAAAAAACTTGACAAAATTCCTTGATGATGACTTTTAGACATTTTGTCAGACTTTTTTGAACTTGAAAAAATTTTCAAATTTCCATTGACTTTTTGAATTTAGAAAATTTCAGAGATAATGTTCACCTTTAGTCTTCTTGTTAGACAAGCAATTTAGACTTTTTGAACTTGGAAAATTGACTTAGAAATTTTATCAAATTTTTTTGGACTTGAAAAAATTTTCAGATTTCCATTGACTTTTTGACATTTTGTCAGACAAATAATTTAGACTTTTTGAACTTAGAAAATTTTAGAGATGTTGGTAACTTTCCGATATTTTGTCAGACTGACTTCTTGGGTTTGAAAATTTTCAGATATTACGCTGACCTCCAGACATTTTATCAGACTTTTTTGGACATAACATTTTTTAAGAATTCAAATGAATTTTTGAACTTGGAAAATTTTAATTTTATGGGTTTAGAAAATTCAAGAAAAGTTCAAATCAGAATGTTGTCAAGACAGTTTTTTATCTAAAGCTGATTTTTAGAGATTTTGTAAGACTTTTTTGAGTTTAAAAAAATTTTCAGATTTCTACCAACTTTTTGTACTTGGAACTGGATTTTGATAATTTTTCAAAAAAAATCCATTACGAAGTTCACTTACGAAAATATGTTAAGACGACTTTCAAATATTTTGTCTGACTTTTTTAAGGTTGGGAAATTTTTCAGAATTTAAATGACTTTTTGGCCTGAAAATTTCAAATATCACGATTTTATGAACTTGAAAAATCCAATGAGCAAAAGCATGTAATAGGTATGTTTTATAGTTTCATAGGGTTTATTTTCTTTTTCAAAGCTACAAAAATTGTCTAGAAAAAACGTTTGATACCTATTTAATAAATGTCATGGAAAAAGTCTTGAAAAAGTCACGGATTTCCAAAAAAAATCAATTCAAAACCCTGTGAAATTTTCCAGTTTAAAATATGAAAAACCGTCTGAAATACTTCATTTTACCATTTTGTGAGAAATAAAAATTGTAGTATGGTAAAGATTTTTTACTCGTTTAAGGATCCTGAAAAATTGTCGTAAGGAAAAGAACGAATGATTATGATAATGGAAAAAAAGAACGAGGGAATTTTGTTTTAAAATTGAAAATCATTTTGAAATTGAGCTGAATCATATTTTATTGTCTGTACGGTTTGACATTGAACTCTCTTAGATCGTCAAATCGATTTTTGCTAATCAACCCTATTTATTTCCAAAAAACTTTCCTATCTAAATCAAGCGTGCTTTTACATACCAGGTACCTACGATTATGGTATTTTTAATTTAAATTGAAAATTTTCATCATTTCTGACAAAAATTATCTAACATGATAAATGGAAAATCTTCGTAGGTAAATGAAGAGAAGTTTATCTAAAAAAGAAATAGTTCATTTTGACTTGAAAACCTTCCACAAAAATTTTACCCTCCTACCTCAAAGGTGGCCAACTCTCGATTTTCGTAAAAAATCCATTTTTTGTAATTCGAAAATCTCGATTTTTCAGCAATTTGCAACTTTTCAACCCCCTGGTAAGATGGGAAAAGTGGTATGCAATTTCAAAGTCAACGGCCTAGGGAGATGTAGGAACTGAAACAAGAGGGTGTTCAAAATACCACGCGAGAGGCACTGTACAAAAGTGATAAAAAACCGCGTTTTTTTCAAAAATGACTCGACTTCGAGGGGTCCTTGCTCTTCCCCCTTTGAGCTTGAAAACTAAAAATTTTTGTGAAGGATTTTCGTTCCAAGAGAATGCAATTTTAAATTAAATAGACCATAGGAAAATTCACAATAAAATTCTAATTTCCAAAATGAAGGTTTTAAATCTGAATTATTTTTTAATCAGATTAAAAATCGTTTATTCAAACAAATATCGTTCAAAAATTATAATTTTTTTCGAAATTTTTATTTCAACAGAAGTCTAAATCATCAAAACTTTGAATGAATACTCGTATTTATGTTTCAAAATATTGATTAATGCTGATTCCATCATTGGAATTATTGGTAAATTAATAGTAAGTTGATAAATTAATACAGACAATAATTATGTACAAATTTTGTTTTACTACTGGATTGCAAAAAATTACAAATTTGCTCATCATCATTTTGGAAATTGAAACTTTGTTAGACAATTTAGAATATGATTTGATCAAAATTCAAAATGAATTTTAATTCTAGGGAAATACATCTCGGATGCTACTTCTTTCTTGACTACGGCCTCCCCCCCTCCGATTATGACTATCAAATCAATTGTTAACAATACCTACGTATATCTTATTTAACATATAATTCGCCTGAAACTTGATGGATACATCTTTCGTACATTTTGAATTTTCAGCAATTTTTTTCACTCGAGCGTTCAAAAATACGAGAAAAATTTTCTAAAAGCGAAATGAATAACTCGATTTATACCCGACAAGCGTAAAAAAATCACGATACATGGCGTATATTCTCGCCATGTCCGAGTTTTATTATCGTTATCGCGGGATTAAATTTAAAATTTTCATTCTTACCCGGAGACGTAAGATGTATGATAAATGTTTAGATTAGATTTTTACCGAATCTTGTATTGGAAAGGTACTAGACAAGATTTATCTTTCACGAGAGCTTATATGTCGAAAGAATAAAAAGCCGAATCGAAACACTCTTTTACTGACTTCGCAACATCTTTAACGCCCCATTGGTAACGTAAAATTCTCAAGTACGAAAGTACGTAGCTACGTACGTATACGTACGTATGAATTACGCTGCGTTTTTCTTTCTCCTCTCCTTCTTTTCTTATTCTAAATTGCACATAAATTGAAAAACGTCATTTTTACAATTGAAACTTATATATGAATTTTCGTTCTACCCGAAAATGTCGAGTATTGAGCTATTATGACGCGACAAAAGGTTAGCGATTGAAATAGTTACAATACGTATAGAGACGTACCTACACCAAAGGAATGTTGTACGTATTAAATATTAATAATTTGAAAAAAAAGCAGAAAAGAAATCAACCAAGATGACACAAAAAAAAAACCTATAGTGAATATAGGTATTCAACTGACAAGCATTTTTACGCTTGCTTTTACGTGTGTAAAAACACCGAAACTCTATAACATACAAAAATTCTCTCTTAGGCGAATTCTCGTGAATTTGTATTACTGAATAGTACTTATTCAGAAAATTACATCATTTTTTCTGGGTTTTCAAAAATTCAAAATAAACACATTTTGATACAGGCTAGGACGAAACTAGCACCACGTATTCCCTTTCCACCCACTCTAATTATTGTTTAAAAAATAGAAAATTTCTGGAAAAAATCGGTTGGAAAATCTAAGCAAGTTTTCCCTTAGGGGGAAAATCTTCTAATCATCAAATCACCTAGGATTTTGACCAAATTCAAGAGGGTGGTTCATTTTGAGTTGGAAATGCACCATAAAATTTTTTAAACCCTTAGCTCAAATGGGGACGGGGTTGGGAGTACTTAAGGTGGAGTTACTTTTACAAAAACACTGTTTTTACCACTTCTGGGTAATGCTACCTGCCTGGTACCTCAGTCACCCCCTGAAAAATTGCAATTTGAGTTTTTAAACCTCCTTAGGGCGTTTATCTCGAAATTGGATACCACTTATTGCCCTCTACCAGGGCGTTGAAAAGTTGCAGATCGCTGAAAAATCGAGATTTTTAATTTTTTGTTACAAAAAAATGAAATACCCTCAGCTTCGTACCAAAAGCATACCTACAGAGCACCTTTTGATGTTGAAAAATTATTTCGATTAAAAAAATTGAAAATTTTTCATTGCAGTCTTGCCAACATTCGATTTTTGCAAAAATGAATTTTCAACATGAAAAATTTAGAAAATTTTGATTTCTTATAAAAATCGAAATTTGGCAACACTGCAATGAAAATTTTTCAAGTCGAAATACTAATGTTTCTGCATCAAAATGGCCCTTTAGGTTTGGTTTTGGTACGAAGCGGAGGGTATTTTATTTTGTTGCAACGTAAAAATCTCGATTTTTTAGCCATCTGCAACTTTTCAACCCCCTGGTAGAGGGCAATAAGTGATATCCAATTTGGAGGTCAATGGCCTAGGGAGGTTTAGAAACTAAAATTGCAATTTTTCTGGGGCTGATCGAGGTACCAGGCAGGTGGCATTACCAAAAGTGGCAAAAACTGCATTTTTTTCAAAAGTGACCCCACTTTAAGCACCTCCAGCTCCGTTCCCATTTAAGCTAGGGGTCTAAAATTTTCTATGGTGCATCTCCAACTCAAAATGAACCACCGCCTTGAATTTGGTCAAAATCCAAGGTATGTTTTTTTCACTCCACCTTATTGAATATACAGGGTGTTCCGGTAGCAGTGCACCGCCTTCAAACCAGAGATGTAGCTACTCAAACTACATAAGTGTATGCATGTTTGCTGACCTCAGGATTTGAAGGTGTAAAGTTTACTTCAAAACGTTTCAACTCCACCGATAATATAAATAGACAAATTTTTTTGAAACTTTCTTCTAGAACTTTTCAAGCTCTACGAAATGAGTTATATTCATGTTTTGCCTAACTTTAAAATTGAAGGAGCTACACTGATTTGAAATCTTGTAGGATTCATAACTCTTTCAATTTTCAAGTTATGCAAAATTTTATATCAGTCATTTTTTGTTGAGCTTTTTAAGCTCTACAGAATGAGCTAATAATTTTGAGCATAACTCTAAAATTGAAGCAGCTACAACCATTAAAAAGATAAAAAATGATATTATTTTTTCAAAATTCAATTTTTGTTTCAAAATTTTTTCGAAATGGTCTTTCATGTTTTCAATTTTGAAGTTGGGCAAAAAATTATTAGCTCATTTTGTTGAGCTCAAAAAGCTCAACCAAAAATGATTCGTGGAAAATTTGTAGGGCATTGCCATATCTTTAATTTTACTTTACTACATTAAAAACTCATAGTTCAAAGAAAAATATTTCACTTTCATTAAGTAATGAATGTTGCTTAAAAATGTCCAAGAAGAAAATTTTTCAATTTTATTATTGAAAAATTTTACATCTTGGTGCCTAAAAATTTCTTTTTGTTGAAATGATGCCCTCGCTTTGATCTTCACATTACATAAAAATGGCAAACAAAAAAGCCATTTGTGAAAAAAACAATGAAACAAATAAATCAATCATTAGGTAATCACATTGGAAAATTTTCAAACTATTTGGGCCCAACAACACACACAAAAAAATTAGGTTACATTCGCCTCTGTATTTACCCTCTTCGAAATCGATATAATGGAAATTTCCAAATTTTTTACGCCACGTCAGTTGGCAAATTTCTCATTTGAAATCGATTCAAAATGTTTGATTATTTGCGAAGACCAGAGTTGAATGAACTTTGGATTATGTACATATCATCAAAAGATACCCAAATAATGATTACGTTGAAGGTGAAACGAATGAAAGTAAATCGATAGGTACCGATTGTTCTTTAAAATGCTGATTTTATCGAATCCTTTCAAATCGACGATCGCGAAACAAAGGCGAAAATGTAGCCAGTCGATTCCAACCGTTTCTACATAGGGTTACCCAAAACGATGGAAAAATTCTTAAGGATTTAAAATATTAAAATGGAGAGGTAAAAAATTAAAGAAATTAATTTTTTATGCCAAAAGCTCGTTTAGATATACCGATAAAAATTGTATAATTTCGAAGGCAAAACTCCTGAGAATTATACCAGGTGGGTAAAATATTTGACACATTTTCCGGCTGCGAGTCTGTTACTTTTTCATTTTGAAAATCAGCCCGTAGCGAAATTCTTTATCGTGTGAAAGCTCCTATAAAGTAGATATTGAAAATACCAACCAAAAGGTATAGCCCGGTAATTGATATTTGTAGCCTGGTGAATTTTCTGTTTCGCCAACCCATACGTCGTCGTTTAATTTCGTAAAAAGATAAGATTAAAATAATAATAATAATAACCGAGTTATTATATAGGGTTAATTATACCATTAAAAAAGTCAACTTCGGATCAAATTCTAATCTATAATGGGCGATTTAAATGTTGATAAAAAAAAATAGGAAAAAAATGAAAGTGTCAAGTTTCTCGTCCGACGTCTGTGTAAAATTTATAACATCGCTGCGAACTTGTTAATTAATTGGAAAGTTGGCTATTTCGGTGATTCCGTATCGTTAAATCGGCACAGATGGTATCAAAATGTAATTCGAATCATAATAAAGAAGAAAATCAAGATATACGTCGTATAATTAATACCTACCGGAAAGAAGGAATTAATGCTAAGCTTTCAAAACAAATAATTTGTCGGAAACCCATCATTTTTATCGCTTTTCAAATGTGTTAATTTTTCGAGTGATTTTTTTTTTCACGGCGGTAAAAAAATTACCTGATTAAAGAAGTCAATGTACGTGATGAGATTTTTCTTCCTTCGGATTACTGTGTTGTAATGTTATAAATTGCTCGAGTTCGTTTTCAAGTTTTTTTTTCTCCCTCTTTGGTTTTTTTTTTTTTTAATAAGGCTCGTCGTTTTTTTTTCTCTCCAAAAGTTTCAAAATAGAATTAACCGTTTACTTCTCGAAAACAGGGAAGGTTAATTATAAAGATGATTTTGGTCTCATTAGGATTTAGCTTTTAAGCATATTATATTCGGTACGTATTTTTAGGGCGTTAATTTGAAAAACGTCATGTTCTAGATGTCGTCGAAAGAAGAAAAACTGACGTAATTGATAATTTTAAGCGAAAAATTGGCGATAATTTGTTTAATCAAAGCTTCTTTCTTATTTTTTTCGAAAATCTTCATTATCAATAGAAGTTAATTTGGCTTTTTACGAATTTCAAATCAACTTAACGCCAGCACGAGAGCAAATATCGCAGATTGATCTAACGCTTAATTCGATTTCATTATTCTTATTTCGATAAGAATATGCGTACTCGTACTTAGTTTTGATTTAAAATGTAATTTATTCCAACATTTTCGAGATAGGTAAGATAGGTAAGAGTACTACTTATAATGTAAATGGTAAGAGGTGAGAAATACCTATTAGAAGATCCGTTGCCGCTAACGAAGCTATAAAATAGTTGCTAGGTTGTCTGATTGTTCTATCGACCATGAACGCAAGGAGCACTAGAATATTTCCGGACACTGTCAGTATGATACAAGATATCAACACTATTGTGATTAAAATACTCTGCCATAATGTAAACGGAGGAAGAACTGGAGTTAGTTTGCTTTCCGTAGAAGATATGTTACTCATCATGGATGCTGAAGCGTTAACGTACAGATAGTCTGAAATATTCGATTCTTGATTTTCCAAAAAGTTGTTTTCTATATCAACCAGCAATTCGCCTTTGCTCCATAATGCTTCGTAGCTGAAAAAAAATTAACATTTTACGTTGAAAAAAAATAAATGCATTCGATGTAGGACATATACAAAAGGGTGTGGATTTGTTAGCGCTTTTTTTTGTGACTATTATCGCCGCACGACCACGTTATATCAACGTATAAATTAGAGAAATGAATTTTGTAAAATTAAATTGCAGAATTACATTAGTTGATCATTTGTTTGATTAACTGTGCAGCAGCTAATTGCATTTTTTTTTAATTTTTTAATTCCAGTTTTACGTATACAAATAAAAGTAGCGCTCGGTTTGTAGTAAAAATGTATTTTTTTAAATGAAATTAATATATTGTAATCTATTCCGACTCGAGTTTTGAAAATTTACCTACTAGTGTTCGTAAAACTGGATAAAGACTGGTAGCTTTGAAAATATGATTTTTTATTATGTTAATGAAAACACTCGTAAACAAGTGTTTCGTGACAAATTAACTTGAACGATCGACGTTTCGTACCTTTGAACAGGATCCAAAACTGGTTTCAATATAGCGGCTGTCAAATTATAAATTGTTTTACATTGTTCACTAAGCAGTCTTTGATAAGCGAATTCACACTGTGGGTCTTTTTCTTTGCCCAGTTTCCTGAAACATACAAATGCGTACAAATATGTTAATAGGTTTCTTTTTTATAGAAAGAAACTAAGAAAAGATACGAGATAGGAATTCTGTTAGGTTTGGGAGAAGGGAGTGCGAGGAGTTGGTTATGAATGGGTATTGGAAGTAAGGTAAGTTTTATATCAGAATATCAAAGAGACTCAACTTTTTTTTTTTGAACTATGAATAATTTTTTTGCATTTCATTCACACTGTAAGAGTTCAGCGTTTGATTTTTACTTCAATTTTCAGTGAAATAGGGCTCATTTTAATTATTTTCAAAAAATTTCATACGTTTTTTTTTCTCGAAGGGGACCTTCTAATCGTGGTTATGTTTTTGGGCTTCAATCTGAAATTTATGACTTGAATTATACTCAGATGACCTTTTTGTTAAAATGTAAAATAATCAACTTTTCGTCTGATGAATGAAATTTGAAAATTTTCATTGCATTATGTAGACTGAAGTCGGGTTAGTGCACCAGCTCATTTTCATCAGTGAAAATTGAAATTTCACTCAAGAAATAGGACCGAATTAAAATTACCTAGGTACTCTAATTTTCCTGCGTGAGATTTACTGTGTATTGAAAAAAAATTGCATTCAGCTACTCTCCCTTGAAATAAAAAAAGACGTATTTCAAAAATTTCAATTTTTTTCTCCCTCCAATTTTTTTTATTATTTCTCGTTGAAATTTTGAGTTCGTAATTCAGATATTTCAGTCCCCCAATGACCCAAAATTAAAATTTTTTATGTTTTTATAAAATGAATCCGTCATTTACAAAGCAACAGAGGTCGAAAAAGTAAAATTTTACAGGAGAGACAAAAAACTTAATATCTTTCTACAATTCTATTTGAGAAATGTTTTAATTATTCTCAGACGTGTATGTTAACCCAGCTGACATGGCTGCTTGGTAGGTTGCCGCTGATTAGTCAAATAAGCCGCAGCAGATTAGTTCAAAGTCGTTGAACTTATGTTGTTTTGTAAATGACTGGGTTTTTTGCCTCAAAATCAAACTTCCGTGGAGAGAAACTTGATCGCGTTGAGTTCTTTTGGGGGAGCTAAACGTTATAAAAGTATCCTAGAAGAGGTACAATGGCAAATAACTAAAAAAAAATTAATGAGGCGGGGGTAATTAATTTTTTTGTGAAAAAAAAACAATGAAAAAATGACAATTTTCAGAAATAATTTTTGAAAAATTTACTTACTTTACTTTTTTTTTACTTTTTTCCAATTAACGTGCCTTTACTGCTACTAAGGCCAGAGGCAATATCCTAAAATGTTACATGTTTGAAAATGAATATGCGAGCATTTCAGGATATTGATTAATCAAAAATTATTTTTAGAGCTAGCAAATTTTGTTTTTAGGGGTTTTTCTGTTTTTGGGATTTGTGATTTTTTCATGTAGGTATGCCTCTTGCAATGCATGAAATATTCATTTAGGAGTCGCGACAGTGTTGCTATCTGATGCGACGTAAAAAGTTATATTATAATCAATCAAAAAGTGAAAATCGAAAAAAAGTGGACTTACGTTGTTTTGTAAATGACCGATTCAAATATAGGGCTAAAACAAAATGAAAAGATTTTCGATTTGAACTGAAAATTCGCCCAGGAAATCAACTTTTAAGATTAAGCAATGTTTTTTGAAAAAATGACGATTCTTGTGCTAAATTAAACGTAAGGGTAGAAATTTTTCATCCCAGTTACACTGTGGAAGGTCCTTGCAAATGATGGACCAAAAATTTTCATCCTTACCTTGATCTCAACACAAGAACCGAAGATAAAAATTTCGAGAGAACGATTGTTAAGGTGTAAGATTTTTTCGAAAATTTCTATGGAGTAAAACTATACAGATTTTTATTAACTCCTGTTCGAAAAAGGCAGCGAATGAAAATTTTCCCTGAAAAATATTCACTAAATAATGAACGAAGTAGAATTTGACAAAATTTTACCTATTCCTTCAAATACAATATTACATTATTTTCTCAAAAATATGGTATTGAAAGTCAGAAAAACTTCGGAACTAGATTTCCTGTGCAAATTTTCAATGTAAATCAAAAATCTTACTATTTCTTTTTTTTTTTTTGAAACTAACCATTCGCTCCAGTGATTCCCAAGTTATCAGTATTTGAAAAAAAATTGAAATTATGATCTAATATATATTTTTTTAAATGATGTTTAAGTACGAAATTATCAAGTTTTTACCAGATCTGCAATAAATTTCAAAAATTGCTGCTTGTTGCCCAAATTTTACCTTTGCAAGTGCCGAAATCGTTCCTCAAATTTACCTATACTTGACAAGAAAATTTTTTTCGGAGGTTAAATTTTTGTTAGAATTTTCAATTTTTTATGAGTATGATTTATAATTAATAAAAATTTATTCATTTAACACAGGATCGCCCTAATTCCAATCTGCTCTAACCCCAAAATTTTCCAAAATGCATTTTTTGGGAATTTTGGTTTTAAAAATGTTCAGTTTGGAATTAGGGCGACGACAGTCCAATGACAACTCCATAAAATAATACGAAAAGCTTCGAACCATAAGTCTTACAATGTATTTCTTATGGTACGATTTAGGAATCTCAATGGGTATGATTTAGGAAACGGTTTCCTGAATTGTACCTTTTTGAAATTTTTGTGCCAACACGAATACCTCCCAAAATTTTTGAGTTGTAAATTTAAGATCGCTTTCATTAGGTGTGCAAAGGTTTGCTCTTCCTTTTGAAAAAAAAGGTCGAAAAAAGATGAATTTTGCGCTGTACAGATTAAAAAAAACAAAAAGTGGTACGATATAGGCAACCTTACCCTAAAACATTTTCAATTTTGGGTCATTGGGGCCCTAAAATATCTGAATTACAAACTCGAAATTTCACTTTAATTCAAAAACTGCAATACGTGGTTATTAAAAAATTGGAGGGGGATGAAATTGAAAATGTTGCACTTAGGACATCTCTTTCTTTTTTTAAGGTGAGTAGTTGGATGAATTTCTTTTTCAATTTGTAGCAAATCTCACACAGGAAAATGAAAGTAAATAATTTTGGTTCGATCGTAGATGAATACATTCACCTATAGTTCGATTCTTTTCTTCTGTGTGAAACTTTAATTTTCACTGGTGAAAATGACCTACCTCACTAACTTGATTTTAGTCTACAAGATGCAATAAAATTTTTTAATTCTTTCCATCAGATCTCTCTTGGGCATAAAAGGGTTAATAAATCACCCTTGATACTTTTCTATCATTTCTTTGATATTTCAACAAGTTATTTTTTCTATATTCATCACATCTCAAGTTTCAGACTGCCCGTACTCAATTATAGTTATTTATCTCACCATTCCATTTATTTGTTTCCATTGGAATGTCACATTGTGATCTACTTTTTTATAGACGCCAATTTTTTAGTTTTTTTGAGATTAGCCTCAGTCTTAAAATAGTTGATTTTATTCAAAATTGAAATATTATTCAGATTGTTTGAAAAATAACAAAAATTGACCGAAATGTCGAAAAATTCATTAAATTTGAAATGACATCGAAATCGTTTAAAATACTGTAGAATTTTCCTAAATTATCATAAAAATGTTCAAATTATTAAAATATCGTTGAAATTGCTCAAATGATCCCAGAAATTTATTTTTCAAAATGGAAGTTCCTCAATATTTCATTGGTTTTTGAAACCACTTTGTAATACTTAAACTTTTTTCGTTATTTTATCTGATTCTCATGAAAAAATAACAGTTTTATTTTTAACTTTATTTTTGGAGATTTTTGTAACGATTTTCAGTTTAATATATTTTCGTGACTGACTTGATAATTTCTGTTTTTTTTTTTTAAATTGGTATTTTGGGTAGAAAATTATTATGAATTCAACCAGAAAAATCTGTTTCTTTTTGATATAAAACTCGAATAAAACATCGCGGGAAAGAGGGGGGGGGGAGGCAAACTATTATTTAATTCCCATTTTCCCAATTACCTGAAGGGAGGAATGTATTATTCAGGGTTTGAAAACAAGTTTCACATCATAAAAACTTATACAGGGCCAAAAAAACAAAAAAAATCAAGGCTAAACATCTCTTAAGAACTAGATTTCTTTGTATAAAAACCCCAAGTTGAATTTTCTCATTCAGGGAGGATTTGTATTCTCGGTTTTGTGCAAATTCAATGACGGTTTGATTTTACAAGATTACTTTAGGGAAAAAAACAAGCTCAATATTCTTTGAAAACTCAGTTTATTAATTTAAAGATGAAAATAAGATAAGTACCAAACGAGGAATTTAAAATTTTAAAAACCAATAGATACTAAAACTTCTATTTTTACATCTTACTGGGAGGGAGAATCTTATACTTGGAGTTTTTACATAATTCTTCAACAACTTTTATATTTTTTGCTGTAGTAGGTATACCTAGCGATTTCGAGAAAATCCTGCCAAAAAGAAAGCAACGAAATCACATCTTTATGAAAAACCTGGCCTTTGTGAGATTTGCAACTTTCAAGCAGCTCGTTCATACATTTCAGCGGATAGTTTTTCTCCATATAGGTCATTAACATGGCATAAAGTTTTAATTATAGGGTAATCGTGGGGTCAAAAAAAAGAAGAAAAAAAAGGAGGTATTCTATCAAAGAAATTTTCTAGGTAAAAGCTCTCTTGAACGAGGCAGCAAATAATAAACGCAGCGAGCAATGAAAGGGATAGTCTGCGCGTAACTGCATTCTTGTAGAACAAGTTTTTCATCGGTTTCTATAGGTTTTTAATTGAATATGAATATATTATAAAGTAAAAGTTGGAATTTTCAAAAGTACGTGTTCAATTTTTTTCATTACAAGCGCTAGATAAACGAGAGTGATACTCAAAAGATCACAATTTTTTGTTTACGATTCGCAGTGGAAAAAAGTAAACTTTTTTTTCCCTGACAGTTATTCATTAACAGGGAATCTTTCGAAAAAAAAAGGCTTTGCTATGAATTCGAAATCATGGACAAGTTTAAATGTTGAAACTAAAGAGTAAACGGTATAAAAATGAAATATTCGAGGTTTGCCCTTTTTTAATGAAGTGAATGAAACAAAACCCTTTAAATGAGTGATATGGTTCGTCGAAGAAATAATGGATTGTTTCGCAAATGCCACGAAAACGAATTTTCACAATCGGATTTTGGCAAAAGCGTTTTCCCATTTTTGACATTTTTAGATTAATTTAAATTCTTTTCGCGAAACGCGACGACGCGCCATTTGCTAATTTTATTCCTCTTCTTATACCTAACTGTACGTACCTTACCTACGTGTTCCATTCTATACGTATTTTATTTAATGATTTAATAATATATTTATCCCACGTTATCGAATTTTTATCCTATTGCGTTTTCATTACCGATATATAGTAAATTCTTCACGGTGCTCATTGACTCGAAACGTTACGTAGGTATATAGCAGCAAATCCATAGACAAAAAATAACGAATGGTGAATTTTTTTCTTCTTTATTTTCTATACAGAAACTATTACACGCTAGAAAGGCTACGGCTAAAAATTTACACTTAATTGATTCGGTAGTATAGTAAATTTTGCAGTAAGTTGTTTTCATTTATTGTAACAATTAGATACGTAGCAGTGAATCGAAAATTTTTCTTCCATGTTTGCGGTTTCTTTTTTTTTTATTCTTGTGCTCATCGATGCAGTAGGTTTTTTTTCCTATACGGAATTCATACGAGACATTTTCTTCTTCCTTCTGCGAACGTGTCGAGTAGAGTATTTCCGTATTGAGAGAAAGAAGTGCGGATTTTTGGCACCTATTTTTTTTTTTTTGTCGAGGAAGTGTAAATCTTTTTTTGTGAGTGGGCTCTTTGTAGAATGAAATTGATTAGTACCTATCGAATTATGTAAATTATTTGGTGGGAATAATGAAATTGTTATTTTACAAAAATTAATTTATTGGGGAAAATTATTCATTAATGAACCAAACGTATTTTTTTGCACATATCATGCGCGCAAGTTATTAATTTGAGTCCTTAAAAATTTTCATGGTCCAAAATAGTCCGACAAAATGTTTGAAAGTCAATTTTTCAAGTTGAAAAAAATCTAAATTCCTCGTCTGACAAAATGTCTAAAAGTCAGCATTATTTCTAAAAATTTTCCAAGTTCAAAAAGTCAATGGAAATCTGAAAATTTTTTCAAGTTCAAAAAAGCTTGACAAAATGTTTAAAAGTCATCGTCAAGGAATTTCGTGACGGTTTTTACGGATACGAAAAACGAACAAAAAAATCTAGATTGTTTGTCTGACAAAATATCTAAAAGTCAGCATTATTTCTGAAATTTGCAAAGTTCAAAAAAGTCTGACATAATGTCTAAAAGTCAGTTTTTTCGTGAAAGTACCCATAGCAAAACCATATCCTATGCTAAAAAAAATTTAATCGCAAATTTTGACCAAAAAATTTGGGTATTTTAATATTTTTTGCGATTTTTCAAACCAAAATGAGGCATTTTATCTGAAAAAGGGTCCACTTTGAGGTAAACAACTTTTCGAAAAAAAGTTCAAAAACGTAAGGGTAGGTCAAAAATATTGATTTTTGGTTTTTGACGTTTTTGCATTCTATGATGCTTTTAATTTCGTGTGAGAATGTTTAGGTTCCCTGAAAACAGTTTCTCGTTTGTTCTACAGGGTGAATCATTCATAAGGCCAATGGTTTTAAAAATGAAGAATAAAAAACTTTGAACTGCAAAAATTTTGAAAACCAAGAGCCCGCTAGAAAAAAACAAATAGCTCGTCGGAGAAAGAGAATTTCATGCTCTAAGTACAATTTTTATTTTTGTTTTTGTTTCGTAGAACATGGTTTAATTGTAGAGCTTGCATTTTTTTCACCTATGAACTATAATTTTTTTATAGAGACAGGTCGAATTCGGGGGGGGGCGGTCAGAGGGTATAGTTGTCCCCGGGCCCGGGAGTTTTAGGGACTCGGTGAAACCAAAAATTTATTTGCGTTTTTCACTAGTAGGTACATAACTTTTTCAAATTCCCTTGACGACTAAAATTTAAAAAAAAAATGATGAAATTTCAGGTTTTGAATCCAATTTTCTGCAAAAATTTGCCCTCGTTTCGCTCGAGCTCAAAACATTTGATCATTTTAACAAAATACTTTTTTTTCAATAATTAAAACGAAAAATCTTGATCCCAAAATTTGATGAGTAGGGCCTGTCTACCTGTCTAAGGGGCTTAGTTTTCGAGATTTCTAGTCATTATTTCTTTTTTTTTTATTTTCAAAACCATCCACTTTATAAATGAGCCACCTTTTTCTGGCCAAAATGAGTGTCCTATGAAAAAAATGTTAAGAATCAAAATTGTAGGACTTGAAATTGTCTTTCTGCAGTTAGCTTAGTTTTTTTCTAGTAGGCTTAGTTTTCAAGATTTTTGCAGCCAACGTTTTCTTTTTAGTTTTTTTTTTAAACTTCAAACATGATTTTTCAAAATTTTGGTTTTTGAATATTTATTTTCAAGTCTTTCAACTGCATTAATTTTGAAGATAAAAAGCTCCATTAAGTCTCATTTTGAATGAAAGTTCATCTACTCGTAGTATAAGAAAATGCAGTGGCGTAGCCAAACAGGCAACCCGGAGGGGGGGAGTGTATTCGCGAAAAAAAAATGAATTTCATGGGGAATTTTTTAAAATTCTCAGTATTTTATTAAAATAGGTGAGTGAATATTTTTCGCGAGTGTGAAAAATTCTTCAGAAAAAGGCGTTTAAAAACTTAAATTTCATAATTGTTTTCAACTTTTCGGTCGCCAAGGTGGGGGGGGGGGGTGGACACCCCTCCTCAAATACGCCACTGATGAAATGACTGTAACTCACAATCGACTTGTGCGACAAAGTGGACCCTTTTCATATGGAATGCTACAAATCTAATTCAAAAAGAGAAAATAAATCTAATTTTTTCATTATTTTGTGTTAAAGTAAGTAATTTCTTCGTATTTTATCTGAAAACAATGTTCTTCAATGTTAGTAATGAGTAAGTTTTTAAATTTTGTGAGATTTTTTTCAAAAGAAATTTTTTGAATTTTCTTGAAAAGTAAAGAAATGAATTTTTCAAATTTTGTCAACAAGTTTTTGTAGAAAATTTGTTTCATTTTTTTTGAATTTGTTGAAAAAGTTTTTCAAACTTCATATCTATCATTCTAAAATAAACATTTTTGAATGTTTTTCAAAAGTTTATTTTTTGAATTTTATTTGAAAACGATTTTTTGGATTTCGTGCATTTTTTTAACTTTTTTTTCCTGAAAGCATTATTTAAAAATTTTGTCAAATATTTGTAGCTAACTTTTCAAAATTTTGTCCTGTAAAAAATGTATAAAATTTTGTATTTCTTATTTTTTTCTCAAAATATAACTTTTTTTCATCGGGTTAAGGTAGGTATTGAAAAAAATTTTGAATTTACAACTATTTACTCATGTTTTAAGGTTGATAAAAAAATATTTCAGTCGAATTAGTACATATTTTTGGTTACCCTATTCATTACACTTACGAGTACAGCTGTCGAAAATAAATTTTCTTGAAATACTGTACGCAGCCTACGTACGTATTAAAACACCAATAAATAATTCGACATTTAATTTCACGGTGTCAGAAGTATTAAGCATGATGAGAATCTTTACCTTTATTGTCGATGCCAGCTCAAGAGCTATAATAAAAGGGTCAGTTCGAATGACAGTTTTAATTTCCTGTCGAGTTAAGGCAGTTTTTATGAACGCTGAGAATATTTTCAAACTTATGGAGAATGAAAAGCCGGTACAAAAAATCATATTAATATTGATCTTCGCGAAGAAAAAATAACATTATAGAATTACCTACTTGAAAAAAACCAGCCGAGTTGAAAAACTTGTAGATTTCGATAAAATCTCTCGAATTAATTAACTCATTTTTCAATACAATAAAAATGTCAAAATAAAAGTACCTTTTGTTAATTTATCAAAGCAACTGGCTTTTGAAAATGCCAATCTCTTTGTACTCTTCATTGAAGACCAGTCGTAGGTCAGTGCCTTACATCTAATGAAACAGCAACCCAAATTACACGACTGTAGGTAGATTTTCCTAATTAGTGATAGGAATTTGGAACGTTGCTTCAGTTTATTTAAATCAAATTTTCCATCAGATTAGCTTTACCAATCAGTTTTCGGGAATGGTTGGATGGGTGGGGAGGGAGGGAAGTACCTAAGTATAATTTTCAAGATCAAACTTCGAATACATCATTTTAATTTGTACTTCTTTGACGATCATCGTTTTAATAAGTTAATTAGTATTTTTTTTACGTGAATATCTCGGCTTTAATTTTCATTCCGGTTGAAAAAACTTTTACGGAGTAAAAATTCAACTTATTTACATTATTACTCGTACCATTATGACGAGGATAATTTTAATAATTGGCATTTTTAAGCGAATATTTTCGCTTTCTTTTTCTGACAATTGAGCTTTTACTACATTGCGAATTTGGAGAAGAAACGATAGGAGGGTGCGAAAGAAAAGAAGTGTGTAATTTAGCGTGAATGTGAAATTAAAATTACGAGAGTGAAAAAAAAATTTAAACATAAAGGTTCTTTTAGTCTTTTACGCAGATGTAGATTCTAGATATACCTACTACAAAAGCATATTTTCTCTCGTACAATATCTTTTACCAGTTAATAAATTTTTTGCTAATTTAAAAAAAGCGGTAATTTCACCAGGGGCGAATTTCAAGTACGAAGTTAATTCTGTTTCTTTTTTTTTTCATTTTGGAATTTTTATCGCGACAATAAAACGTTAAACGTGATGAACGATTTTTTTTTCGCTTCCAGGGTTGATACCTATTATTATATAAGCCGTGTTCGGTTTCGTTATTTGTAAATTGTGCATTAAATTAGGTGCATCAAAGCGATTTCTCGTACTCGTAAAAGCTTCTAGTTTACGAAAATATACTTCTCGTATCGTCTATTAGTGAAGTTAGATCGCAATTTAGAAATTTACCATAAACACTGCGTTATACAAAGGTCAATTGTTGTTGTATTTAAGAGTCAAAGCTTCACAGCTTTTATTATACAGTGTAATAGCTTAAACAAGGTTTTAGCTTTTCGATATAGGTACTACAAGTTTGTCAGGTAAACTGCAACGATTTTGTTAGAATGAGAACCTTTTATATAGAAAAGGGTTGCTTAATTGAGAGATAAACCTGCGATGAATATGGAAGGCTGGTTAAAGCTATGTAATAGAATATACTTTATTTTGATATTTCTTGTCTGCTTTACTCGTAGGTAGCTGGGTACTAAGTACGTGAAACTTATTTTGATGTAGTAATCCCCTTCTATGGGAAGCTAATACGTAATGTTATGCTTTGATAAATATTATTCCCTTAGAATATTTGTACGTACACTAAGTATGTATGTATCGAACACATGATGAAGCGAAATTCTTACAATTTTGAAGTATTTATGTGCTTCTTAGTTTTCATATTTCTTGACTTGGGATAACGTGGGTTGAGTTTTTTTAAAATAGATGTTCCGAGGTGAGCTGAGAATATTTTTGAGGAAGTTGAGGAGGCTATTTATTAGCAGGTGTCAAATTACATTATAAAAATTTAATAAAAGGCATAAGTGAAGTGGGTGCTGACAAAATCTCCACTTTGTCGCTCTCATAATACATTTTTCGTCAACATAATTCAACATATTGGAAAAAAATTTCTTATCGCACCTCATTTCCTGTAAATTTTGAAATTGGATACAGTCCAGTTTTAAAATTTTTTTAAAGATTTTAAAAGAAATTGCATGGTGAATGTGGTAGAAGTTTTTCATAGATTATGGACCATGTTTTGGGGTAAAAGTTTCGATTTTGATTTTTTCTTCCATCTTTTTATACCACCAAGTACGAATGAGAGTTTTGGTAAATACAAAAAAACGTAATACAAATTTTCCAGACAATTGATTGTTTAAATTGGATGAAAATATAAATCAAAAGCGTTGAAACAATTCATTTTAGAATTTTTTTTTAAAAATCACGTACTTAATTCATTCATTTTTTTACGTTTTTCAACCCACGAGCCACCGAATCTTGTGCTCAAAATACCAAAATTCAATTTCATATGCTGTACAGAAAGGCCTAATATATGTAGTTATAAGTTGTCGAAGCCAATTTCACTGAAATCTCTTTGAAATTACCTCATTGCACCTTAGATCTAGAAATTGACCCTAAAAAAATTTCCTTATCTTCTGATTTATAGCTGAAAAAGTGATAAAATTTTCAATCTGTGTATGTTGAACATTTTTGACTTGGACATGTCGTATGGGGAGGGGGGGGGGGGTCATCCTAAAAATTTGGGTATTACGAAAATTTTTCACGAAATTCCCTCACGAATTTGTGTTACCCCATGACATTTTGTACCTATTACTTGAAAAAAAATTCAGATTCATGTAAAATTTTTCCCGAGTCCAAAATACTCAATTCTTGAAAATTAGCCAAAAAAAATTAAAAGTCGCTCGATTTTGCTAAAATTGCAGTATATGAAAGATATGGGCTTGAAACAAGCCCAGACATGATTTTTAGTTCCTTAGACCATCTTGAAGAGGTTGTGGGGCCTCAAAATGGCGTCATTTGGGTATTTTTGGAAAAAAAGGAAAAATGAACGAATTTGGTCCAAATGCTGGTCGATGGTGTATTTTGGTGTCATTAATGATAAATTTCAAGAA
>FIZU01044874.1:0-11293 GCA_900064475.1 Pseudococcus longispinus
AACTTTAAGCTCGACTTTTTCGACTTTCTCGCGCGCTAAACCTTCTCCTCGGCTGGCTCTATCCAACGGCGGCTTACGTATACGCGCGTACGCAGCGGTTTCGAAAATTACTGGAGACAAAGAAAATCGTTGTCCTTTTATTAAATAGATGTCATGGAAAAGTCATGGTTTCCATAAAAATTCCAGTCAGGCACCCTGACTATCCATCTGCATGGATCAATGCTTCCTATTTATGTGCAGTTCTCGTGATAAGGGACGTTAAGAAAACACTGTAACCTTTACACTTACTGTAAAATAGTACCATTGATCGTAAGAATAATTGAGATTAACACAAAGCATATCATAGAAATAATGAAATCTGAAAATCCAACAATAACCAATAATATTCCTGCCATCAAGTATCCCACAGCCAGTACCTGCTTTTGTAACTGCGACAAAAAGTGAATCAGAAAAATATGAATTAGCTTCAATATAATTATAGATTACTTTATCTATACTTCGGATGAATCAAAACCAAGGTTATTTTGCAAGTACCCAACTACTAGTCCAGAAATTGGAGCTGCGATGAGATTCACCACATTGGGAATACTTGAGAGAAGTCCTACTGCAGCTGTAGATTTGTTGGTAATATCTTACGCAAAACATAAAATAACAAGATTATTCGAATGAGTTTCAAGATTGACAGTCGATAGGTTATTCATTACCTTTGATATATAAAGGAAAGCACAAAAGTAAAGACATTTGTACCCAACTGAAGGCGAATTTGTTTACACAAAAACACCACACCACATTCGATGTGAAGATCTTTTTCCAAGGAAATGTAATCTGAAAATTAACATATCATACCTACCTATATTTCAGGTTCCTTACCTAGAAGTATTTACTTACAGTTTTACGATCTTTCAGTTCCACGCAAGTATGTTTTTTGAGATATTGTAATTCCCCTGCAGAGATTTTCTCATCTTGCGATGGATCATTACGAACCCATGTGACAAATAAAACCCACCATATCATTGCTAAAGAACCTATTCAAAAATCATTTTAGCAAAAATGGATGAATTTTTGCCTTAACTGTAGCTATTCACCTGATATATAAAATATCATTGGCCAACCCCAATATTGAGCTATGTACCCACATATAGGATATGTAACAGCTGCTCCCACAAGGTACCCCGTGTAACTAAAAGAAACAATTGTCGGTAATTCACTCTTAGGTATCCATCTGCTCCATATATCAGCCACACTTGCATAAACAAAGCTCTGCGGTGCAAAACAATTAGAGAATTACAAACGAAAAAAAAAAAACAGTATGGAGCTTACCTCAAACAATCCTTCCGCTATTCGACCAACACCAAATAGATAAATATTTGTTCGCAAAGCCCACGGGGATAATGCAGTTAAAATAGCAGTGAGTAGAGTCCCAAATCCGTGGACTGTCACACCACCATACTTGATCGATAAATATCCTCCTAAGCCAGCGAAGAAGTACCCATAAGAATATAAACTGAGCATCCATCCTTTGGTTTTCGAGTCCCATGCGAATTCTGCTTTCTGAATTGATCATTGATTTACAAAATGCAGTTGACGAATCGTTCAGTGGCTATTTAAAAAGATACGAACCTGGACAGTAGTATTACCCTCAGTGGTAATATTTTTTTCGGATGTCATTTCCACGATCGCTATGCTTAAATTACCTCGAAGCATGAATAAGTAAAAATAACTGAAAAACATGAATATTGCCACCAACAAACGTTTCGAACCGCATAGTTTTCTTTCTTCATAATCCAAACCATCTTGTCTGTAAGGTTGTTTTGAGCATAAGTCTTGACCAATACGTGATTTAACAGATTTTATTGTGTTCAAATGTTATACCTTTGTAATTGGTTGGTATTCAGTAGATCTACTGATACAGCTGTATCGATGGTTGGTGAAAAAGACATCAATTTAAAGACTTTTTTACAGGTTTACAGTCAGAACTTTGCACTTGTATTCATAAATGCACTTACGAACACTGTCCAGAGTCGTGTTAGCTCGGTAGTTTATTATTTGACAAATTTTCACTTCTGGGTTTGATAAATCTTATCAAATGGCTAGTGTAGGTAGAGCTAAAGTAATAACTTTTGCTTTTTGTGAAATTAAGTACCATACATAATTATACCTGTTGCATAATTTTTTACTTCGTATTCATTATCGCTTTCTGGGTTTTGAAATGTTCTGATAATGGTTAGGTAGGTATTCGATGTATTGTTCATCAAGTTCGTATAGACAATGCAGAATAATTCGAATATATTTATAATTAGTTTATTCAAATTTTTGTAATCAAAAATATTATTCATTGATACACAGGTACCTAGGCACACTCCAGGAATTATATCAATGTTGCTTGTCTGATGCAATTATATCAAAGTGTTCGGCTGTATTTACTGGTGTCCACTTTTGATCATCACTAGATCCGAATAATGCAGTTATCAAAGCTGCGAATACCATAATACATCCGCCCATGAAAAAACAAATTCCCCATTCTTCCCTCGTCTACGAAAAAAAAGCTAAAATCGCTTATGAATTCTTCAATTATTCAGATTTATGTATGTAGAGATATCATACTGACGTGATCGACGACTATATATCCGATAGATAATGGAGTTATGATAGAGCTCATAGAAAACCAACATACTGATATGCCAGTCACCAGTGAAGAATGATTCGGTGATAAACTCACAGCCATTAATCTGTAAAAAAATTTCTCATCATAAAGTAGAATATAAGATGATATGTTCGAAACCAGGTTGAAGTCGCGATGTGGGTATAAAAGCCATTAAATAGAATTATGCCAGCGTCGAAAACTTGAAAATTCAGCAGCAGCCCTATAATTTTCGCTTTTACAACCCAGGCATTACCAAAGTACCAACAATATTCCACCAAAAACCCCAAATTTTTTTCAAGGTATGAAAATGTTTTTAATGAATGACTCTCCCTTCATGACAAATTGTATTTTTTGATTGAACGAATTGTGGCACTAATAGTCTCAGAATGTGAAAAAATGGCATTTTTTGACTTTCCAAGAAAATTCTAGATCTTATTTTTCCGAAAATCGAAAGAATAAAATTCACATATTTTTTCCATTTTAGATCGAAAACGCAGACAATTTTCCATGGTTCAAATTCTGACTCATTATTCCTCAGGAAGGTGAATTTTCTCCACATTATGGGAAGATGCCAACAAATTCCCAATAGTGGGATACGATGCTTGATCTGAGCTCACTCGTGCATTCATTTTCGACATTTGCACATCCCTCCCTATTTGCAAAAAGAAAGCTACATCTGTAAATGATTACGACGTGAAATTTGCATGAGAGCATTTACCTAGCGTTGTGTGTAGTACTAACCTTACTGGGCAGGTCTCACGATATATACCCTGGGAAAATATGTGTCAATGTTTACTTACTGTAAAGTGGTAATATTGACGGTAACGATGATCACGATGAGCACGAAGCATATCATAGAAATAGTAAAATTTGTAAATCCAACAATAACGAATAATATTCCTGCGACTAAGAATCCCACTACTAGTATCCCGTTTTGTAGCTATGACAAAAAGTGAATTAGCAAGAAGTGGAGTTAGTTCAATATACTTATTTATTATGCAATCCTAGTTTAATCTATCTACTGGCTGGTATGTACCTTGGATGGATCAAAACCGAGGTCATTTTGCAAATACCCGACCAGTATTCCGGATACCGGAGCTGCAATGAAATTCGCCAAATTGGGAATACTTGAGAGAAGTCCGACTTCAGCGGTAGATTTGTTGGTAATATCTGATTAAAGATACAGAAGAACAAGATTTTTATAATAATTTTCAAGATTGGTTGTCATTATTGTATTCATCACCTTTGATATATAAAGGAAAACATAAAAGGAGGGTAATTTGTGCCCAACCGTAGGCAAACTTGCCTATACATAAAGACCACACTGCTTTCGATGTGAAGATCTTCTTCCAAGGATATGTAATCTGCGAATGATCATAAAACTCTTATATTTAAGATTTGTTATTACGATTCCTTATCCGAAGATATTCGCTTACAGTTTTTCGATCTCTCATTTCTGCACAAGTATGTTGTTTGAGATATCGCAATTCTCCCACTGAGATATTTTTATCCTGCGATGGATCATTACGAACCCACTTGAAAAATATAATGCACCATACCAATGCAAAAGAACCTATTCAAAGGTCATTTTAGTCAAAATTTTCATATTTTAATCTAAGCAATATAGATGCTTACCCGAGATGTAAAATATCATTGGCCAACCCCAATATTCAGCTATGTAACCACACAAAGGATATGTAACAGCTGACCCTACCAATAACCCAGTATAACAAAAAGAGATAGTTCCTGGTAATTCACTTTTCGGTATCCATCTGCTCAGTATATCAGACCCACTTGCAAAAGCAAAGCTCTGTGGTGCAAAACAGCAGTAGAATTATTTATTTAAAAAAAGCAAAAAAACACTAGTGTGTCTTACATCAAACAATCCTTCGGCTATTCGACCAGCACCAAATAGATAGATGTTGGTTCGCAAAGCCAAGGGAGATAACGTTGTTAAAACAGCTGTGATCAAAATCCCAATTCCATTGATTGTCACACCGCCATACTTGATCGATAAATATCCTCCTATGGCTGCGAAGAAGTACCCATAAGAGAATAAACTGAGCACCAATCCTTTGGTTTTCGAATCCCATTCGAATTCTGGTTTCTGAAGCAGCGTAATTGGTTCAGGGAAATCGTTTGACAATTTACAAAGTAGCTATTTTAATAGATACCTACCTGGACAATGGTTTTACCCTCTATGGTGATATTTTTTTCGGAGGTCATTTCCACGATTGCTATACTCAAATTGCCTCGGAGCATGAACATGTAAAAATGACTGAAAAACAGGAGTATCACTACCAGGAGACGTTTTGAACCCCATAGTTTTTTGTCCTCGTAATCCAAAGCGTCTTGTCTGAAAGATTTTTTTTTACTATGAACTCAACTTTATAACAAAGTAAGATTTCACAGACTTGATTGTGTAAGAAATAGAAACCTTTGTAATCGGTTGGTACGCAGCAGATCCACTGATGCAGTTGTATCATCGGCTGTAGAAGACATCAGTTTGGATAATTTTTTCAATGGTTATGGTCAAAATTTTACACTGGTATTTGTGCAAGCACTTATGAAAACTGTCCGAAATTGTACTACAGCTGTGTTATATCAAGAACGTAGTTTTCGTTTTTAGTGTAATAAATCTGTTTATCAAATTTTTTTTATAAGTGAGCCAAAGTAATAACTTTTGCTTGAGTGGGTATTGTGAAATTATACTACAAAATTTTTCTGTTATCAGCTGTCTTATCACTTTTTGGTTTTGCCAGCATTTCAACACCTGTAGGGTGCCGAATCGAGAAATCGTTTGTAAAATGGTGGAAAATTTGGAATAATGCGAATATATATTTATATTTAAGTGGGTACAATATACTCAATTCAAATTTTCATTTTGAGTAAAATTCTTTATTCATATCGATAGGTAGGTACTGTACCTAGTTACCTACTTGTGAAATGATATCAATGTTGCTTGTTCAATGCGACTGCATCTAAGTCTTCGGTTTTATTTGCTGGTATCCAGTTTTGATCGTCACTAGATCCGAATAATGCGGTTATCAGAGCTGTAAACATCATAACACATCCACTCAAGACGAAACACATTCCCCATTCTTGCTTTGTCTGTGAAAAAAAATCCTCAAACTTGTTTACGAATTTCCTGGTCATTTAGTATTGGTCATATATAGGTGTATCGAGATTACTGACGTGATTGACGACTATATATCCGATAGATAATGGAACGATGATTGAGCTCAAAGAGAACCAAAATAAACCAAAGCCAGTTACCAGTGCAGCATGATTTGGAGATATGCCTACAGCAACTAATCTGTGGAAAATTTTCTAATCAGTGTTGCCGAACATAAGATAGTTTATGCAAAACCAAGTCCTCCAAGTCGTGAGACGTGCTCGAAAGTAATGGGAATAAATATGAAAGCCATGTAGGAGGATTACGAAAGCGCTGGGAACTTGAAAGTGCAATTTGTTCGCAATGCTTGAAACTTGCATTGGAGTTTGCTGCTTCGTTCGTGCCTCCCTCCCATCCGGCAAATGGTAGGAACATTTGGAAAGATTATGCTGTGTTTGTGCTTCTTTTGTTTATGAGCAGGTCTCGAGATATGGACCATGCCATAGGAAAACGTGGCTCGCAAAAACGTTAAAACTAAGTGCACAGTCCTGCGATAATTAACTTGGGCGAAACCGTTGTAGGTACATAGATTTCTCCCCTATTTTTTGAAGTAGGCCTTAGAATATGAATTCAGGGAGAATATTTGTCATTAAGTGTCTACTTACTGTAAAATGGTAATATTGATTGTCAGAAGGATAACGATGAGAACAAAGCAAATCATAGAAATGATGAAATTCGAAAATCCAACTATAATAAATAATATTCCTGCCATCAAGTATCCCACAAACATTGTCCACTTTTGTAACTGCAATGGAAAGAGAATAACAAGATCGAAGAAAGCTTCAACATAATTCTAGTTTGAATTATTCATTGTATAGTACCTTAGATGGGTCAAAACCGAGGTCATTTTGCAAATATTCCACTAATAGTCCAGAAATTGGAGCTAGGATGAGATTAACTACATTGGGGATACTTGAGAAAAGTCCTACTTCAGCTGTAGATTTATTGGTGATTTCTGATTGAAAATACGAATGAACGAGATTTTTTAATTGATTTCCGGAATTGGTGGTTATTATTGCATTCATTACCTTTGATATATAAAGGTAAACATAAAACGAGAATCATTTGTGTCCAACTGAAGGCGAATTTGCTTATGCAAAAGGACCATACAGCCTTCGATGTGAAGATCTTTTTCCAAGGATATGTAATCTATAAATGAGGATACGTATAACTCTTACATGCACTTGCGCTTTGGTTTTCACAATTTGCTATCTGAGGAAATTTACTTACACTTTTGCGATCCCTCAATTGTACACAAGTGTGTTGCTTTAGATATTGTAATTCTCCCGGTGAGATTTTCTTATCTTGCGATGGGTCATTCCGAAACCACTTGAAAAATAAAACGCACCATACCAAAGCGAAAGAACCTATTCAAATATTATTTTAGCCAAAATGTGTGATTTTTGATCAACCTATGACCAATGATGGATTTAGGAATTCTTTGTGGGGAGGGGGGTCTGAGAGTTCAAACTTGCCGACTTTTCGGTACAATTTTTTCAATTTGTATCAAGAGATTAATAACATACAGCAAATGTGATTAAAATTGCGCTAGTTGCTAGTTATTACATGAGAGGCGATGATGATGCAAAAATGTAATTTAACGTAGAATTAAAAATATATTTATTATTTTGCTTGAAAAAAAGTAAATGATATCTTCTGAGGGGGTAGGAGAAAAATTCTGAATTTTTCACAGATTGTGGGTACTATGTGGGTATACCTCGAGAAATTTTTTCAAAAAAATGGAATAAAAATTTTCTCAAGTGTACCCACATAGCGGCCACAATCTGAAAATTTTAAAATTTTTCACTCACCCCCTCCCCCCCGAAGATATTGCGTATTGAAGTTTTATTTTATGCGAGGCGATAATTCGGTAATGGGCGGTGGTGGGGGGTCTTAAATTTCGGTGGTGAGTTTTTACATCAGGGGTAACATTTAGGAGATTTAGGACCACTTTTGAAGAAACTTGGGTCAAGGGCGGGCCGATTTCATCATCTTATCAGGGAAGGCCCTTCGTTAAGCTCGAGCAAAACGAGGGCAACGCTTCTTGACGTTTGTTTCATTTTCTGTCATTTGAAAAGTTGACCAATTTTTCTCAAATATTGTCTGTATTTTCCCAACTTTTGTCCAATTTACCCAATTTTCCTATGTTTTCGATATCTTTCGAAATATTAGGGGTATGTTAGGCCTCCTCTTCCAAAGACCCTTCCCCACCCTAGTTGAAACTATCTCTGGCTGTAGCCACTCACCTGAGATGTAAAATATCATTGACCAACCCCAATATTGAGCTATATAACCGCATATAGGATATGTAACAGCTGCTTCAACTAATAACCCCATGTAACTAAACGAGACAGTTGTTGGTAATTCACTCTTCGGTATCCATCTGCTCCATATATCAGCCGTACTTGTATAAGCGAAGCCCTGTGGTTCAAAACAGTGAGATCTTACTGACGAAAAAAAGCACTGTGCAGCTTACCTCAAACATTCCTTCAGCTATTCGACCAGCACCAAATAGGTACATGTTTGTTCGCAAAGCCCACGGGGATAACATAGTTAAAACAGCAGTGAACAAAGTCCCAAATCCATTAACTGTCACGCCACCATACTTGATTGAGAAATACCCTCCTAAGGCAGCCAAAAAGTACCCATAAGAGAATAAACTGAGCACCCATCCTTTGGTTTTCGAATCCCATTCGAATTCTGGTTTCTGAATTGACATAATGGGTTTACAAAACGTGCTGGACGAATCACGGCGTAGCTATTTCAATGCATATTTACCCGGACAATAGTTCTGCCCTCTGTGGTGATATTTTTCGCCGATGTCATTTCCACGATTGCTATGCTCAAATTGCCTCGAAGCATGAACATGTAAAAATAACTGAAGAACATGAATATGGCCAACAGCAGACGTTTCGAACCCCACAATCTTTTGTCTTCGTAATCTGAATCGTCTTCTCTATAAGGTGGTTTTGTGTATAATTCGTTAACAAAAACTGATTTGATAGATTCGATTGTGAATAAAATAGAAACCTTTTTGATCGGTTATCTCGTAGCAAATCCACTGATACAGTCATATCAACGGTTGTTGAAGAAGACATCTGTTTGCAGATTTTTTTTCAAGGCGTATGGTAAAAATGTGGTACTAGTTTTTATAATACGTTTACTTGAGCACTTAAGGATAGTGTTGGTAATCGTGTTACTGCTATGGTATACGTGTATCATGTGTAAAGTTTTTACTCAGTCGTAGGTAATAAAATTTTTTATCAATTTTTTTTTGTATTCGTACGAATAGAGCTGAGGGAATAACTTTTGAAGCATAGCAAGTGAAATAATATCGCATAATTTTTTCCCCATCATCTACATTCTTATCGCATTTCGTTTGTGCATGAATTCTAATAATACATAGTCCGGATTTTGTTTGTTAATTTTGGTTCTGGATAATGTAGAATAATATGAATCACCTGGAGACATGTCTTAGAATTGTGATATAAATATGGTATCTTATGTATTTCATTATCAATTAAAAGTCTAAATTGTTTATCCAACAAAATGTCTAGGGAAATTGGTGTCGTTTTTTACAGGTTATGTCATGGCAAAAGCATATCCTATGCAAAAAGATGAAATTTCATGAAAATTTCTCAAAAATTCAGAAAAGTTATGTGAAATGAGGTGAAAATTTTTGAAATGCTAGAAGAAGACTATCAGTCTGAATAGTTTGTTCAAGGGTTGTGGTCGAAATTCTGCAGCGGTATTTGTGTAAGTACTTATGACAACTGTCCCGAATTTTATTATAGCTATGGTATATCAAGTACATAGTTTTCGTTTCAATTTTTCTTATAAGTGAGCCAACGTAATAACTTTTGTTTGAGTGGGTATTGTGAAATTATATTGCATAATTTTTCTGGAAATTGTTTATAAAATTGTGATGTACATGCTTAATGCTCAATTCAAATTTTTTATTTGAATAAAATTCTTTATTCATATAAGTAAGTACAATACCTACTTACCTATTAGTGGAGTGATATCAATGTTGCTTGTTTAAAGCAACTATATCCAATTCTTCTGTTTTATTTACCGGGGTCCAATTTTGATCATCGCTAGATCCAAATAATGCAGTTATCAGAGCTGTAAACATCATAACACATCCACTCAAGACAAAACAAATTCCCCATTCTTGCCTCGTCTAAGAAAAAAATTCCACAAAATTGTTTACAAATTCCTTGGATATTCAGTGATATGCATATTGAGATTACTGACGTGATTCACTACTATATATCCGATAGATATTGGTGCTGTGATGGAGCTTAAAGAGAACCAAAGTACACCTAAGCCAGTTACCAGTGCAGCATGATTTGGCGATATACCCACAGCAATCAATCTGTAGAAAATTTTTTAATCAGCACAGTCAAATACACGATAAACGATGCGAAACCAAGTCCAAGTCGTGAGACTTGGTCGTAAATAAAAGGAAGGCTTTTTGTGATCAGATCTCACAATATGAATTCAGAGAGAATATTTGTCAAGTGTCTACTTACTGTAAAATGGTAATATTGATTGTCAGAAGGATAACGATGAGAACAAAGCAAATCATAGAAATGATGAAATTCGAAAATCCAACAATGACAAATAATATTCCTGCCATCGTGTATCCCACAACCATTGTCCACTTTTGTAACTTCAAAGGAATGCGAGTAATAAGATCAGAGAAAGCTGCCATATAATTCTAGTTCGAATTATTTATTATATATGTACCTTGGATGGATCAAAACCTAAGTCATTTTGCAAGTATTCGACTAATAGTCCAGAAATGGGAGCTAGGATGAGATTAGCTACATTGGGGATACTTGAAAAAAGTCCTACTTCAGCTGTTGATTTGTTGGTGATATCTGATTGAAATACAAACAAATAAGGGTTTTTGAATGATTTTCAAGATGGGTGGTTATTATTACATCCATTACCTTTGATATATAAAGGGAAACATAAAACGAGAGTCATTTGTGCCCAACTGTAGGCGAATTTGCTAATACATAAGGACCATACTGCTTTCGATGTGAAAATCTTCCTCCATGGATATGTAATCTGTAAATAAGAATTTAACTCGTGAATGTACTTGAGCTATGATTATGCAATTTACTATCCAGGGAAATTCACTTACAGTTTTTCGATCTCTTGACTGTACAGAAGTGTGTTGCTTGAGATATTGCAATTCCCCGGGTGAAATTTTTTTATCTTGCGATGGATCATTTCGAATACACTTGAAAAATAAAACGCACCATACCAGACCGAAAGAACCTATTCAAAGATTATTTAAGCCAAAATGTGCAATTTTTTTTACCAAGGTGTAGCCATCGATCTTATATACATGGATACCCAGCGTATGTAGCGTCTTATGGAAGAAAGGAGATTTTTCTTCAGTCATGTACACAGGGGAGCGGTGCGACCAAACGCAACGAACCGTTTTAATTACCGCGCAT
>FIZU01044884.1:0-28707 GCA_900064475.1 Pseudococcus longispinus
CGGGGTTTTTTCAGGATCCCTTTCTCATGCGGAGAAAGGGATCCTTTTTTCCCCAATATTTTTTTATCTTAAAATTCTAGTATTTTTTTCTGATCATCAAATCTCAAAATTACTTTTGGAAATTGTTTAGAACAATATATTAAAACCTCTTTTTTTCAATAACGGGGTTTTTTCAGGATCCTTTATACTCGTGCGGAGAAATCGATCCTTTTTTCCCCACCTAAAACCAATTTTCGAAAGTCTATTTGTCCAAATTTTCTTATTTTCAACGTGTTTATTTAGCAAAAAGGTAATTCGCCAAACAACGCTTCTTATATCGTTAAAAAGTCCCATAAAATGAAACTTTGTATACGTTTGAAATTCTCGAGTAAGAAGCTCACTTTTTCAAAATCTTTGGCTTCGTTTTTTTCCACATACATATCTCATTCGCCTGTCTCACCTTTTTTTTGTTTTTCCCCTTCATTTCTCAACTTTTCATACATGGTGGTTTTATTTGATCGAGTGTAAACTAGTGTAAAATCCTCGCTCAGGAAATACCTATACCCACGTAAAGTAATGCAAAAATCTGCACCGCGGAAAAGGTGCGATATTTTTTGCACTTTTATGCACTCGCTTTTTCACTCGCACGTACGTTATTCGCCGTTATTTTCTCGAGCATTAATTTTAACGAACGCGTAGTAAAAATATTCGAGAAGCAGTCGAGTATATTTTATTGATACGCGGTAATCGTTTTTTTTCATCCCGTCGCATTCTCCGCTGTCGCGTTTTGAAAGCGATAGAGAGAATCGAGTGTTAAAAAGAAAGACACTTCGCATTCGAGTACGCTTTCGCGAAAAATATACTTTTTTCTTTCTTTTAAAAGCGTATGTAATTTCATGCACGAACACTCGAATAATACACAATCCATTCTTCAACGTACGCCACATCCATCAATAGATAAAAGGTAATTTTATACCAGAAGTGTATATACTCGTACGTAGCGCGGCATAAACGAAAATTCATATTGTTTCGAGAGATAACTAATGCGTAGGTACCTATTGCAGATCGATTACATTCGTGCGACGTTACAAAAAAGGAGAAAGGGTAATGAGAAAGAGACAACAAAATCCCAAGTTAATAAATTACTATTACGTAGAATGTGCCCGATGAAATAAAAAACGAATCGGAATATCAATTATCAATTCGTAAAATACGATGAAAAAAGATCTACGACCGTATATCAATTCAGACTACTCATTTGGACAAATTAATAACACTCGGAAGGCGAGAGTAGTTGAAAAACTGCAATAGTTATGACAACGACGAAGCCCGCACAATGAAGAACCCCGTGAAAGATCCGAGGTTCTACAAAAGCATCGACCAAAATAAAACCAAATCAAAATTAGTGCAAAATTGCAAGAATCGCCAGAAACAGCTAACACGGGATGAGTGAGAACCTATGCTACGCAGAACGGTATATGGATATTGGGGTAAGTATGTACACTGTACAGTAAGTGCACGATACATAATGGAAACACACCCACGTCATCTACGATGATACGGTAAACGTTAGGCTGTTAGTTTTATTAGACCTGTCACACGGTGCAAAACACCATCATTACATCGACCATATATTGCGTGTTTGACGTCGCGGCTAATAAGCGACACACCGCAACGTTGCTCTTTACATTCGGGCTCGTCGTATGCATTTACATTTCGTAATTAATGTTGTACCCCCGAAACCTAGCTTTTAATCTGTTAACACCGGCCATCCAGACAGGCCGAGCCGACGAGCCAAGTTACAATTTATCTTGGGTAATTGATAAGTGGATTATGACCGGGTTTACACGTCGACAAAACAAATACACGTACGGTTCTCTCGCTGCACTGCCACACCGCCCTCGTCAGTCACCGCTACATACGTATATAGTTCACCTTACCCGAAGCACAAGCCCATACCTAAAACCCCTATAACACAAATCGTTTCGTTCGTGTAAAGTGTGTAACTATGTATGCCAACCCTCGTATACGTAGTACCTAGACCTGCTGCTACACCTATAGCTACCCACTCTATCTACTCGTATCTTTTTGAGCTCTGACGCAACTAGGGTAATTTTTTCGTTTTCGCGAGACGTCTTTTCCCAAACGTTATATCGTTTATTTTTTTCCCTCTTTTTCTCTTTTACTTTACCGGAGCGTACAACTCGAGGTCGATCTGGGTAATCTCTAGAGTTCGATACAGCATTAGAGATGCTGCGCTCCGCTTCTTGTACACGAGTTAAAATATTTTTCTTGTTTTGAAACGCGACAGCACTACCATATAAAGTTCGGCCCTCAGTTTCCAACCTTTTCATTCGCCACAGTTTTTACCTCTCCTTTTCTTTGGACGGATTTTCCAGTCGTGAAAATAAGGCAAATTTCGACTATTGCTCATTATTCAACTTGTGTAATCAAAGCTAGGCCATATTTAAATCATATAAAGTATGCAGCTGTTGCAAAACTGTTTGAAAATATCTTTAAAAATATTTGAAACGCGAGAAAAATCGCCAATTTCTTTTTAAACTTCGATAAAACGATTTAAAGCGATAGAAGACTCGAGGTAGTGGGAGGTTGGAAGTGGCAGACGATTTGAAGTGTAGGAGATTCGAGGCAGTAGAAGATTTGACGTGGGAGGTCGAATTGGTGGGAGGTTCAAGGTGATGGGAGGTCTGAGGTGATGGGAGGTCAGAGTGATAGAAGGTATGAAGTGATGGGTGGTTTGCAGAGGTGGGAGGTTTTAGGGTGGTCGGCGGTCGAAGTGGTGGAAGGTTTGAAGCGAAGGGAGGCCAGAGTGGTAGAAGGTATGAAGTGTTGGGTGGTTTGAAGTAAGGGAAGGTTGGAAATGGTGGGAGGTTTGAAGTGGTGGGTGGTTGGAAGTAGTGAGTGACTTGAAGCGGTGGAAGGTTCAAAGGGATGGGGGAGGTCGAATTGGTGGGAGGTTCGAGGTAATGGGAGGTTTGATGGATGGGAGGTTCGATGTGATGGGAGGTCAGCGTGATAGAAGGTATGAAGTGATGGGTGGTTTGCAGAGGTGGGAGGTTTTAGGGTGGTCGGCGGTCGAAGTGGTGGAAGGTTTGAAGCGAAGGGAGGCCAGAGTGGTAGAAGGTATGAAGTGTTGGGTGGTTTGAAGTAAGGGAAGGTTGGAAATGGTGGGAGGTTTGAAGTGGTGGGTGGTTGGAAGTAGTGAGTGACTTGAAGCGGTGGAAGGTTCAAAGGGATGGGGGAGGTCGAATTGGTGGGAGGTTCGAGGTAATGGGAGGTTTGATGGATGGGAGGTTCGATGTGATGGGAGGTCAGCGTGATAGAAGGTATGAAGTGATGGGTGGTTTGCAGAGGTGGGAGGTTTACGGTGGTCGGCGGTCGAAGTGGTGGAAGGTTTGAAGCGACGGGAGGCCAGAGTGGTATAAGGTATGAAGTGGTGGGTGGTTGAAAGTAGTGAGTGGCTTGAAGCGGTGGAAGGTTCAAAGGGATGGGAGGTCAGAGTGGTAGATGAATTCGTCACAAGTGAGGAAAAAATCAGGAACATCATCTCAAACAAATTCCACTGTTTACTTCTATATTCTAATACACAAAAATGCAGATTTACAATTCTTTTCTCGGATTTTTCTTTTAAAATTCACTTCTAGAACCACAAATGAACACTGTTCGAGAAACTAGCAATCAATATTCAATTATTTTCCATTTCTACTCGCACCTCGACACATTTCCTACAAGTTCCATCGATGCCAATACAATCGTCGAAACTGACGACTTCAAAATCGCACATCTCCGCTCCCAGTAGGATTCAAATCGAACGAAATTTTCAAAAAGGAAATCCGGCTATCACGTGGCGACTCGCACCTCAGCGGCTGTTTTTTCCTACCTATTTCTGCCCATAAACGAAATAAAGCCTTCTTCCGAGTTGTACTTCTACTTTATACTTGGTAGGTAACTGGTAAGTATATGTGTGCTATACACGATCGTGTAAGTATTCCATTGTATATTCTAGTTTTGTGTAGCGTAAAGGCGGCGAACTATCTACGACTATGCTCTAAATTCTCTACTCTCTATTTCCCCAGGGAAGATCGTCGGTATACACGGCCGTTCCTCAACAACACGCAAAATGCAAACCTTAAAGCCGAACGAATTTTCGTCGCCGTAACAATACAATAGTAGAAACTCGATTTATAAGGAATTAACTACGTAGTGCACCTTTCAAGCCTCGAGTTAAGTGGAAAGATATTCTACTCATGAAGGAATTCGAATTCGACTGATGGAATTTTTTCTATCGTCGTTATCGCTCCGGCAACTTTATTTTTCTTCGCAATTTGTTTATAGTGTAAGTACGAGTATATAAGAAAAAGGGGCAAAAACTGGCGAATTAGATATCGGAGTTGATGCGTCGGCTTTTGGAATTGACTATGTCTTATCACCTTTTCTCAATTCGTGAAAAAGCTTCGAAAACGAATAACCAGTATAGAATCGTACGTAATACCTAGTACCTACAGCATCAGTAGTCGATATCGTGGCACAAAAAAATGAACATTTCGAGATACGTCGACGATATGGATAGATGTTACCTCGAATTGTTCGCGTTTGCTTCACATCCTGGCTAAAGTCATCTCGCAGGATGTTCGTTTTATTTCACGTATTTTGTTCGGAAATTTTAATAGGCTGCCGCTATTTTAGAAGCTCGAATACATCCGAGATCAAATGGAAATTTTACCACGGGTAGGCATTTCACATAGTTTTAATATTATGAAAATGTACCCACAACTCGAAAACGAATCGGTTAAGTACAGTTAAAGAATCAACCGTAAAATAAGTCAACCATTATCCCTACAGAATTTTCTTTCCAACAGAACCACATTAACGTGTAGATACAGGGTAGATCTACTCTACGTCAATAGATACCTATAGATATATACGAACAATGCTCAAATAAATTTCGAATTCCGCCAAGTTCTACGTTCGTTCGATACTCGTTTAATCCTAACACGGCGATTAAAACCGACCCCGGTATATTTTCATTATACCCGTTGATGAAAAAATATAGAGCTCGTATTTTTTTCGCAACCCTTATATACGCGCGTTCGAATCAATACAACGATACCTCGCTCGAGGCTCTTGAACTGCATCCATTTCGCCACTTAACATAATCTAACCATCTGAAGCGTAAAAAATTTCCGCCACATTTCTCTCGGAAAAAAGTTTTTAAAAAATCGTAAATATTTACCTAAACGTTTCGCGTTGTTTTCCGCATCGCATCGACGAGTCGGCAAAAAAGCACCGGCACGTAAAATTCGTCGTAGCTTAAAACATATCTATTCTATATCTATCTACAGACTAGAGTTTTACACTCTCGGCGAAATATCGAATAGCTGTAGATAATTTGCAACGCTTAATACTCGTTCCGCCATCAGCCAGCACAGCCGGCATGCTTTTCGCGTTTCCTTCTCTCTCAAATACCTTACAACAAATAACATTCGTTTAAATGGCTCGCTGCTTGTATATACAGACGGTATGTCGTACGTCTTCATCTTTCCATCCCTTCCACACCCTCTGCTCCTTCGTTTTAGCGACTATTTCCTCATCTTTTCGTACAATATTCTTTATTAAACTGAGCAGAAAATCATCACGCGGTGTAATTCTCGTTCATTAAGGTTTTTCGTTTACCTTCTTCCCTTCGCCTCCTTCTCAACCTGGCAGCATTTATTCCGCGGCCAAAACGTCTTTTTCGTTTATACGAATCACGATTCGAAAATTACCTCATTTCTATCGTGCTCGCTACGCCGAAATAAATTTCAATAAATTAGACGACGAAACGATTCGCGTATACGATAACAGAACGCTGCTTCTCTTTTTCCTTCTCCACCAGACCTTCCTTCATCCGCGACCAACAATATCTTCTTCGATATCTATCGTTATTGAATAATCTATATTGGAATAAATTAATAATAATGTACCAATCACCCTCCGAGTTTATAATTTTTCACCAATTAATCAGCAAATTCTCTCTTTTTTTTCAATTCTACCGTTTTTCCCTATTTCTCAGGTTCGAAAAAATGAAAAAGAAAATAGATTTATAAAAGAAAAGGGGTGTCAAAATCGTCGGAATGATTGAAATTCGAAATTTCTGCTCGAACGAATGATTCAAATGATTGGCGGTGTAGAAAAATCTGTTCTAAATTGGCAACCAATAAGACTAAAGTAAGGACCAATGACGCATCTCCGTCAAGAACAATTCAGCCTCAAACCAAAGACACCAACATCGAAATGAAAAAAAAAATCACAAGGTGTTTAAAAGGACGTCAGTACGAGTAGCATTCTAAAATAACCACATTACATACGCGCGTATGTACACTTATATGGTAACACTTTATTGCCTGGAAGTTTGGAAAATACCGTATGGAATACGCGATAACGCACCCATAAACCTGATGAACTCGGTTACTAGTTCCAATCCCTTCGAAATACGAGACGAGGGCATTTACTGCAATAAAATTCGTAAATAAAATACTCGCTTAATGAGCCACCGAGCTCCGACACCCTTCGCCAAGTTAGCACCCTCCTCTTGATTCGCCTTTCGTTAGGAAGGCGAAGAGTCGCAACGGCGAGTACACGCAAAACCCCAAAGAAAAACTTCATTGTATGAAAAATCAAAAACAACAATAGAAAATGTGTCCTCGCATAAGAATACAAGATTTAATGACACACGTTACGCGTATCTATTATCAAACGCTGCCGATGACCGGTGCTCATTTACATGGCAAAACGCTCGCCGATTCCGAGGCCATTCCCCTCGTAAGCTTTTTATTCACTCGGTTTGCGTTTTAGTAGCATTTGGCGAACCCCAAACCGTCCTCGTCGCGTATAATCGACGCTATCATCTTTTTACCCTCTCGTAACACGTACCTTATGCTACATGCATATTCGACATTCGTGCGTATCGTATACCTAAGTACATTATACGTATATACAAATAACCCTTGGTTATTCGTTTTTTTTCGACAGTACGTAACGCTTACGTACGTTACGTATATTGACTGCACACTACGCACTCGCTTTGCTGAAAAGGTTACCCGCGTAGTTGCGTTTTAATGACACGCGAATAATTGCCGAATGCTATTTTTAATTTCCCCAAGGGCTTGGGCCCTTTTTACACTTACGAAAATGGTCATTACGCGATCGACTTGCCCTTCGATGCACGCCACCTCGATATGAGAGATTCGTGAGTTAGAATACGCTCACTCATTTAGCTCTCGTGTAACTGAAAATACTCGATCTCGTTCTTCCAAAACAAGATGACAGCTGATCATTCGAATGATTATTTTTGTGCAAAAAAACACTTCTTTTTTTATCTCTTTTTCAACAAATCTCCCATCGCACCTCGATATATGACTTCGATTTAATTCTGAAAATTTTTCAGAAAGCAGGAAATAAAGCACGATCGATATCAACTTTTTCATTTTTCAAGTAACTTTAGTAACTTCTGAATATCAAAAAAAGTCCCCTCCCCCTCTAGACCCTCTGATCATTTCTATTTCCATACTACCCACGAAAGCATAAAATATAGGATATGCTTTTGCTTTCTGCTACCTATGTCAAACTGAAGTGCATGCATTCCAATCCGACACGTAATGTCTGACTTTATCTAATTGTAGGTTCAAAGAATCGAACACAATGTTATCACGTCTCGTGAAATGTGTAAAAGTCAAATTTTGAAACGATCTAAATTTTTACAAGTTCAAAAGTCAACTGACATTTAATAAAATTTTTCAAACTCGAAAAAGTAAGAATTTCTAAAACTTCCCAACTCCAAAAAATCGTTTTAAATCTGAAAAATGTTTCGAGTCCAGAAAATCTAAAATAGCCTAACAAAATGTCTAAAAATCAGCATGATTTCTGAAATTTTCCAAGTCCAAAAAAGTGAACGGAAATTTGAAAAATTTATCATGTTGAAAAAAGTCTGAAAAAATGTTTTGAAAGTCAGCGAGTTCAAAAAAGTCTTACAAAATGTCTGAAAGTCAACGTTGGGTAAAAAGCTGTCTGACAATATTCTGATTTGAACTCTATTGGAAATTTTTCAAGTCCATAAAGTTAAAATTTTCCGAGTCCAGAAAGGTGTGACAAAATATCTAAAAGTCAGCTTGATCTCCAAAATTTTTCAAGTCTAAGAAATTTGCCTGCCAAAATGTCGGCCAGTTTCTCTGATTTTTGAAATTTTCCATGTCTAAAAATCCAAAGTGTTTGTCTGACAAAATGGCTGAAAGCCAGCATTATCTCTAAAATTTTCCAAGTCCAAAAAGTCAGTGGGAATCTGAAAATTTTTTCAAGTACAAAAAAGTCTGACATAATGTCTAAAAGTCAGCGTGGCGGATTTTCGTGTCGTTTTATACAGGTTTGGTCCTCAAAAACATATCCTATGCCGAATAGTTCCTAAGTTCGGTGCTAAGTGTGGAACTTACAGAAAAATGTCTTTCTTATCAAGATTGTGAAAATGTCTCTTGATCCAAATAGAGTGAAAATTGATTCAAAATGTTATTTTTGATACAAAACCCCTCCAAAAAAATGTTTACTCCATCTTACTTTATTCATTTCAAAAAAATAGAGCCTTATAAAAATTTGCGAAATTGAAAAAATTTTCGACAATTTATACAATATTTTAATAATGATATTTCATATTTGCAAAAAAACTTTTTAATGATAGTTTCGAATCAAAAGTACCGAACACGTGAAAACGTAACCAAAATTACTTCGATAGCAAATTTCGTGCCAAGGAAATAAAAAAATGAAAAGTGAAATTTAGGGTAATCGAGATTTTATCACGATTTGTTTATTTTTTCACGACTTTCGTTACTTTCTCAAATCACTATTTTTGAATACTTTCAAACTACCCTATTAAACACTACGTCTGTAAAAAAAAAAAATCGTAAAAATAAATAATAAATTGCAAAAACGTCGATAACATAGTCATTTTTTCATTTATACGCGAAGTAAATACCCAATTTTTAGGCACCTAAACTCGATATACGTAGACGTTCGTCGTTCGTGAATTAACGATACTCGTAATGAGTATCACAAATCGTCCAGAAGTATGGGAAATGTCTACGACTGTGGTCCCTGCTTAATCAATATTTACCACGATTCTGATTAGAATTTGCAAACTGACAGCGAAGGGGAAGTAAAATGAAAGCTTGGGGCAAACGGATACGGGGGAAGTTGAAAGGCTTGGCTGTTGCGGAGATAAGAAAATCACGACGACGACGACGACGACAACGACGATGACGCTTATGAGGATTAATTTTTCGTTTATAACTCGCTCGACGACGAAGACGTGCTAACGAGATTGAGATTTACTCGGTGGCGTATATTGTATAGGATAGCGAATGGTACATACAACGACAAAATACATAAATACGCCGCAGTACCGACACCTACACGTCGACGTGTACCAGTACCCGGGTATAAATTACCTGCTCGTTAATAAATTAAGACGACGACGCCATTCTCATTCATCTCGTCGCACCATACCTCTTCCAATACAGACTCTTCTCAGGTGCCATGGGGCAATACATACTTAATTGGGTCTCAAGTTCAAAGTTTTTGTGCATACGATACGTAATGCCGCAGGTAAAATACGCCGTGACTATATAGGTATACATAGATGAGCTTCGCGATAGAAAAATTTGACATTTGGCGCATTAAGCGAAACGTAAGTTTTTAGCGAATAAAAAAAGTATATTCGAGTCTTTTTATGTAACTCGAGAAGACTTTGGAATTACTTAGGAAAATATATGTAGCGTATTTAAAAGGGTACATAGCGAAATCGTCAGACGTAAAATCGATGCCGGTTTAGAAAAGAGGCTGCCGCTCGTTCGCGTCTCGCTGCTGTCTTTGCGTACAGCACACGAGCCCATAACTCGGTTGAAATTCAATTAGGAAAAGTTTCAGAAGCTCTCGCTATCGTTTTACGACATCTGATCAAATCGAATTACTTTTACACGAAAACGAAGAAGAGAAGACGTCGTTTTCATCTCTCGCAGTCTCATCGCAGACGAAGCCGAAGCGAGGCGTACGAGTCCCTGGGGGGTACATCGGCGCAGCCAAATTTGGGGCACTGGTACGCGGACAAGGGGCGGCGCAACTGCGTCTAAAATCAAAGATCGACCGACCAAGAGGACGAGACGGGTGGCGGTACATATGCACGTATTACGCTCGGCGGTATACGTATAATTTCGTATATATGTATACGGCGGAGTTGTTTGTACATGTGCTGCGCCGCCGACGAGTCGAGAAAATGGTATTTCGTAATTCGTCACGTAATTCGGCGGCGATGGTTGTTTCGCAGTGTACGATTTCGAACGTGAGGTGGACGATGACAGGGGAAACCACGAACATAAAATACAAAAACGAAGCGTGATCGGCGGATCAGATGACGAAAAGTTATACTCACGAACGGAGACGACAGTCTGCGGATCGTAAGCTAAAAAAAATTCGACCACGAAATGGAGAGAGAAGCTTTGTGGGAAAAATATCCGGCTTATTTGGCGCTGTTGTAATATAAGGTGCTGGAATCGATTACGTTACAAGATAGTTAGCTAAAGTACACGTAGCAGCAAGTAGGAAAAATGAAGCGAACAAGATGGCGAGCCATACTTGGAAATTTCCATCGAATACGTAGAGAAAAGGAGGTGTGTAGTGTAGTGTGTATCCGAACATAGGACGCGGCTTCGGCATAAACAAGCTATAAATTTTCCGACCACTGCCTTCTGGCTGACGGAAACGGTTTGCGATGCTGTTAAACACTGGTAACCAGAATCATAAATTTCGGGCTACGGCTGCCGCTTCCATGTCGGCGGCTGCGGTCGCTAGTACATACGTACAGACGTACCCGTACCCGTAACCCTTGCTACACAATAGTAAGTATACAACGATGCGACGTCGGGCATCCCGGCGAGGGTGAGGGGGTAAAGTTTAACAACTGAAGTATTTATACAGGAACAGCGTCGTCGTCGAAGCTCGTGCCCGCCCAGCACCCGTCTCCTTCGGTATGGGTAAGAGGTACACTCGGAGTCGCACAACACAATACACATAATATGAGATTGCCCGTGGAATCGTGAAGAAGGGAAATGAGGTACACGGTTTGACGTATTTCCGCCTGCGACTGCGACTCCAAAGTGCCACTGTCGTACCAATGCCACCGTCGCCGCTGCCACGCCGTGTGCTGAGCTGAGCAGTACGCGCCAACCAGCGTTCTAATTCGACGCGAAAGACAGACAGAGACGGAGATAGAGTCTTTATCTTTTCCTCTTAAACACTTACGAATAATTAGTCAAAAGCTTTTCAATTAACGCGAAACTCGGCGCCAAGATGCGAACGTTATATTATACCGGAGTCGCACAATTTCCTCTTTACATTTTACTAGATACTCGCGCCAACGACGACGACGAGATTTAGCGATGACGACGTTTTCCGGAGCGGGACGAGAGTTTGCGTTTCTCTTTTCGTCGTTTCGCCTCGTACAAGTAAGTATACTACCTATCTACGTATGTAATGTAGGTACTACGTTAGACAGATACAATACATATACAATATACATATCTGCACATATTCTACAACATGTAGAGGTATGGCATCTTACGAACCTTAGCTACATTGCACGAAGGTATTACATAGGTAAATGGGGACGTCTATCTACATACGAAACGAACGTAAAGCATACGGTAGAAAATAGATACACGTTACCATATCTTGTACGGTTATTGTAAGCGTAGGTACCCTACCTATACAGCGCTTCAACTTTATGGTTAACTTGGGTTGTCGTTTCCGCCAACATCTAAACGCCACTCGAGCTGCAGAAGCGTATAAGGAAAGCGAAGAAAGACCGAGGGTTGCGGGAGGCGTGTTTTCTCAATTTAATACCGTTTTCGAGTGGTTTTGTAACGCGTTGATGACGACAAGCGCTGTCTTAGAAGGCCCAATATGGCGGAAGATGATAGAAAACGACGTTTTGATATCAACGCAGCTATTTTAAGGCATTTATCGTACGGAAGGGAAAGCAAGAGGAGTGGAGGAGTTGCGAATACTTCGTCGAAGAATTGAGAGGTACTCGAGATCGGCGTTGACGCAGATTTTGTTTTGTTTACAATACAAAACGAGCGTGTACACAAATTTTGCGCCAAAAAAAATTTGCATAAATTGAATATAATTTACTACCCACGTACTCTTAACAGCGGTATTCGTACCCTCAAAATGTACAGGGCATTTGGAGCATGGTTGGCCATGTGTAAGATAAGAGATACAACAGGGTATATTTGTTACTTAGTTTCACGATTAAGGAGCCGGAGGCAAAGACCATTTTAAAAACGTTGGCTCAAAACATTGCTTTTCATCACTAGGTTGGAAAAAAATTTAATCAGTTTCGTTTTAATTATGTTTTGCCCAACTGGAAAATTGAAGGGGCGACCAACGAAACTACATTGAAATAAAAAAAATCAGAACAGAATTGATCGCGAAAATGAATAAAATAGTATGCGCTTCGTAAATTCAATACATTTTGATATAATTTTTTATGCTATAGATACAAGAAGTTCTGGTAGCAGTTTATCGCCTTCAAATCTGTGACGCTTCTATCCAAGCTACACTAGTACATGCATTATTGTCAACCTCGAGATTTGAAGAGACTAAGTTATGCACGAGTAATGGTATTTTCTTCGGAACTTCGTAGAATAATACTCGAAAATAACCTCTCCCCTCCCCCTCATTTCTATTTTCATACTACCCGTGAAAGTAAAAAACAAAGGATACGCTTTTGCTCTTTCTGTTATGTCAAATGTCTGCAGACTTGATCTAATTCCAAGTTCAAAGAGTGGGACAACAATGTTAGTCATGCCCCGTCAAAAGTTCAAAAGTCAAATTTTGAAACAATCTAAATTTTTACAAGTTCAAAAGTCAACTGACGCTCGTTGAAATTTTTCAAAATCAAAAACGTTAGAATTTTCCAAGTCCAAAAAATCGTTCGAAATCTGAAAAATTTGAAAACCTAAAATCGCCTGACAAAATGTCTAAAAATCAGCATGATCTCAGAAATTTTCCAAGTTCAAAAAGTGAACGAAAATCTGAAAATTTTTCATGTCTGAAAGTCAGTGTCGGGTAAAAAGCTGACTGACAATATTCTGATTTGACCTTTTCTTGAAATTTTTCAAGTCCATAAAGTTTAAATTTTCCAAATCCAAAAAAGTCAGAAAAATGCCTGAAAGTCAGCATGATTTCTGAAATTTTTCAAGTCCGAGAAGTCTGCCAGACAAAACGTTGAAAAGTTACCCTGATTTCCAAAATTTTTGAAGTTCAAAAAGTCTAAATTGTTTGTCTGACAAAATGCCTAAAAGCAGCACTAATGTATAAAAGTCAGCGTGACTTAGACCTGATGATGAGTTGTTGGTACTTGAAAAGCTTTGTCTTAATAAACACAGTTCGTAAGGAAGTCGAGTTAGTTCTTTCAACATACATTACCTTCCTTAGTTTTTCCAAACACCTACTTAACCTATCAAATGACATATTTTCGAAGGATGTTCGGAAGTGCTGAATACAAGTACGACTTTAGTTTTTCAATTTTACTCATTCAATGCCCCCCTCCCTGAAAGGGTTACAATTTGAAAAAATTACCGAATCAAGTGTAATATATTTTCGGAGGTGCTGAACATGAATTTTACCGTACTTTTTCGATTTGACATAATTTCAGGCTCACCACATACCCTCGCAGGATCAAAATTCAAAAAAAGCTATCGTATCGGGTAAGATGATTGAAATCGTATGTTTTTGGAGGTGCTAAACACGAGACTTTACATAATCCACCAACACCGGCCACACAGGAAAATGTCGAGGGGAGCAGGGATTGATGAAATCGCAGAAAACGAGGAAAATTGCCCATGAAAACGCTGCAACCCCAAATTTCGAGGTTCAACTACAAGTACAACGATGATCGATATTTGCTCGAGCGACTTCGATAGGTATTTCGGTGAAACGTACCAAATTTGAAAAATTTCCGAGTTAATTTTCCAAAGCCGACGAATTTTCATTAAAAGTGCGAAAATGTTGCGTGTAGACGCGAGGCGATAAAAAAATAATGATATCGCCTCGATAAGCACGTACGGTTGTACGCACCGATGGCAAAATGAAAGAGAAAAAAGGCGTCGGTAGAAGAAGCGACGGCGAGCAGAGTATGCAACTGTGCTTACGCCGCTCCGCGTCGCGCCATGCCACACCGTATAATACCAGGCCGGCAGACCATACGCTGCGCGTTTTATTATGGTCTGGGCGAAAAGTGCTGTTGTAGCGTACGTGTACGTACTTGAAATAATGGCGAAAAATAGCCGTAAAAACTAATAACGTCCGACGAATGAAAGATAATCCGTTTACAAAACGCTCATTAAACGAATAATACCGTCGAGCTGGTAGCAGGCACGAATGTTAGTTATTTAATAATAGATTGGTTCATTTGAAATTTCAAAAATATCAGGGGTGCGTTATCGGCGAGCACGAGTGCGCCGTTCTGTGTGTGTGTATATCGTACAATCGTAGTATACGTATAGGTTAGGTACTGTATACATTTTGGGTGTATCCGTACGGGCTCATTGTGTTACACGAATATAAATGATGAGAAAGTGGCGTGAACACAACGACGGCGGCAAGGGGGGACCGGAGAGACTATAGCTTATGCTGTATGGTATAATACATTTATTGTAGCGTGTGTACGCGTAGATAGAGCGAATAAGCTCGTACACATAATGATAATCCCGAAAACTCTGCGGGAAATCGGGCGCGAACTATTGTACGCCGCGGAGTCGACGAGCAGCGGAGACAGAGTGAGTGAGTGAGAGAGAGAGAGAGGGAGTGAGTGAGAAGCACACACAGGATGACGGAACAACAGCACAACAGCCATATAGACACACACAGCGAGCAAGAGAAAAAGACGGAGAGATGGTAGCGGAGTGAGTGCACCCCTCGGCCTCGTACCAAAAACCACCTCTCCGTTTTATCAGATTGATCCTTTCCTAACAAGGGGGATGAAAATATATATCGTTTGAAATTAATACAATGGATTATAAAATCAACCCCTGTCTAATTTTTCATCCCCCTCATTTGCACAGGCGGCGACTCTGGCGGCCAAACTAGGCACCACCGCGCGAACCGATACGACCCAGACGAGGAGGCGACGCGCAGGGGCACGTTGTACGATTACAACGAGGCGACGCGACGTACCGGGGTAGAGGGTAGTATAAGGGGATGGCTGAAGAGAAGAACCCGAGTCCCCGGTATATACACTACCAGGATAAGCTTCATCCACACGAATGAAATTGAATACTAATGGCATATTAAAGTACTGCGCCGCCACTCGATCTCCGCCTATAAAACTAAATATAACGTAACCCTTGGCGGAAAAGTGTACTCGCCTCGCTTTTCGCGTTTCCTACGTTCCGTCGGCGTCTCAGCTCCCACATCCTGTCTCTCGGCGTCCTCGTTTCGAAACAGTTTTCATAACGATAGAAGGACGTACTCGTACTTGCCGAAGGAGCAGGCAGAGTGGCGAAGGGGTTGTAGTGTTAGGAAAAAAAACGGCGACGGCGGCGACGACTGCGTCGACGAAACGAGATGAGGAGGAAAAAGTTCCTGCTTTTTTCACAGTCGACTCGTTCTGGTGGTACTTCCGTCTGACACCAATTTATTCGTACAACAAAGGGAGAAGAGATTTGCTTCACTTTGTTTCTCGCCCTTTTATCAGCTAAACTCTCTTTCTCTCTCCGGCTCGACTTGCATAGACTATACAGTCATATACCGTGCGCAGGCTGCTATATCTATATATACGGCGCGCTTTGTCAGTAGGCCTCGGATGAGGTGTATTTTGTATTGTGGCTGCTGCCTTTCGCAATCTCCTTATATACCTTTCCCGGCCATTGCTCATCCTCGCTCCGCTTCCATCGCGGTATCTTCGCAGCATCGCAGCCTTTGTGCGAGGTACGCCGCCGCTTTCTTGTCCGGCTACACAGAACGTAACAGAGACGGAAATAGTTCTTTTTCTTCTTTCTCCGTTATTATTATTCTTTTCTTATTATAGAGTACCTACTTTATCATCATTTTATATTTCGTCGAGAAGAGAAGCGTAGTAATTAGCGAGCGAGAGAATCGCAGTCGCAGGCTTGTTTCGAGTTCTTAACTTTTCTCTTCATCTCGACTTCTCCGCAGTTCGCTTCGCATTTACACAGCGACACTCTCTCTTACCTCTTTTTCTCTCTCTCTCTCGTTCGCTTCGTCGTCCCTCATACACCATTCCGAAGCTGCTAACCTTTACAAACGAACGGTTGCCTATTGTTAAATGGGGGGAAAAAATTGAACGGCGAAGGGTAGGTATTGGGAAAAAAGAGGTACCTTAGTAATGCGCCCACTTTGTTCTCGTTTAAGCGTGACGGCTTTTACGCGTTATAAATTATTATTGAAATAATACGACGCAAAGCGTTTTTCCGGACGAATGCGTGCGTTTTTTTTCCTCGATATACTTTTTCCCTTTCTCATTTCTTCGCATCTTTGCGCATAATTTTTATTTTCTCGTATTTTCCTCGAATATGCATGCGGTGGCGGCGTGCTCGCTTCCCCTCTTCGCGCCCTCGCCGTCGTCGCTTCGTTTTTCGCACCAATTTCGAGTTCGTTCTAAATGAAAATATGATTTCAAACTTTACCGTCGTCGTGATATCTTCTCCTCCAGGCGGGAGTAGGATAGCGCAAATCGTCGTACACTACCGCACGCCTTCGTCCTTCTATTCCTCATTTATATCGCAGCTTCGAGTTCGACTGAGCGATGCACGATGGTGAAACGACGTTAGAGCGTTATCAAATTTGAATAAATTAAATAATCGCAGTCGTTAAAGCGTAATCGATGGATTTTTTTATCAAAGCAGTTCGCGCTCAATTTAGTAATTTTGCGTTGTTACGGAATAAGATGGAGGGTTGAGGGAATGCCGAGACCTCGACGAAGGGGTAAGGTAATTTAAAGATGACTTTTTGCCCGACCGAGGCGACGGTACAGTCTTAATCTCTCAAATGAGACGAAAACACGAACTCGTGAAGATGCAACGAGCGGATAGAAAATTGGAAACGCGTTTTTTATGACCCACTTTTAATATTCCAGAATCAGATTGCGGATACCTCGGCACCCTCGTGAACTGCGACCCGGAAATTTCGATAAAAAGTCATCTCGGGGAAAGCTTTTGGACCAATTATCGCACCGCTAAAAGTTCAGCCACTAATTTCAAGTTAAAGCGTTAAGCTTATCACTTATCAGTCCTTCGAGATGACCAGGGAACAGGGTAAAATTCATTTATGGACATGTTTCAAGTCGAAATATATCAAATACTAGGTGTCTGCATCGCTTCGCGGTTCAACCCCCTAACCACCCTTACGTACAATCATTCGTCATACTTGAGAAATACACACGACTACGACCCCCCAAGTTCAATCATCTGGGACGGGCACCTCTTACATTTCCCAACACCCTCGGTTGTGCCGAGCGATTCTCGACCCTTTCGGGTTCCTCTGTTCAACCCCTGGCAGTGAACTCGCTGCTCATTTCACTTGGGATGAATGACTCGCTCCTCTGGACTCAATTTTTCATCCCCTTCCACAGTCAAACCACAAAAAAAATATTCAATTATTGAAAATGTGGAAGTTTGAAATGACAGTAAATTTGAAGCAGTGGAAGATCCAAGTGGTGAGCGGTTCGAAGCGGCGGGATGTTCAAAAAAGTTGGCGTGGGAGGTTCGGGGTGGTGGGAGATTTGAAGCAGCTTCAAACCTTCCCACCTTTTCAAACTTCCACATATTCCTCACATTTTAGATTCTTTGCACCCCTCAATTCTATTTCAATTACAATTTGCAAATACATAGGGCGAAGTGAAAAAAAAACATGCCTCTGATTTTGACTAAATTCAAGGGGACCGTCCATCTATAGTTGGAGATTCACCATAGGAAATTTTAAACCCTGTGGAGTCCAGAACCGCCTCTGACCCGCGAACGCGGAGGAAAAAAGAAAAAAAAACACGAATGCGACTCGACCCGGAGACGCGTGTTCTTTCCGCCGAATCCACCAAGGCGTCGTCACAACCCCTAGCATAAAGAAGGACGGAGCTGGGGGGTGCTTAAAGTAGTCACTTTTGAAAAAAACGCAGTTTTTTGCCACTTTTGGGTAGTGCTATCTGCCTGATACCTCGGTGACCCCTCTGAAAAATTGCAATTCGAGTTTATACACCTCCTCAGGCCATTGACCTCGAAATTGGATGTCCCTTATTGCCCTCTACCAGGGGGTTGAAAAGTTGTAGGTCGCTGAAAAATCGAGATTTTTGAGTTACAAAAAAATGAAATACTCTCCGCTTCGTACTAAAACTGAACCTTACGTGCTCCTTTTGATGCAAAAAAATTATTTCGATTAAAAAATTTGAAAATTTTCTATTGCAGTCTTGCCAACTTTCGATTATTATAAAAAATCAAAATTTTCAAAATTTTTCACGTTGAAAATTTATTTTTGCAAAAATCGAAAAATGGCAAGACTGCGCAGCAAAGTTTTCAACTTTTTTACTCGAAATAATTCTTTTTCTCGACTCGAAGAAGCCAAGAACACAATTAAATCAATTATTCGATTTAAGTATTGCAAACTTCAAATTGTAAACTTTAATTGGAAAATCTGATCTAAAAACCTGGCTGTTGAAATTTTGGAGGTGTGGCACTTGGTCCAAGGGCTACCACTGAGACCACTGTTTCCAGAATACCCTAGGAACCCTTCACGAGGTTCCCCACTCAGAAATTATTTCAGACAGGAGATATTGAAATAGCTACAAAATCGGAGAGAAATTTTTCGAACGTCAAAAATTTCCTAGTAGGAAACAAATCCTACAAAAAATTTAAGAAAAATTATACTAAAAATTTCAAAATTTCAGAAATTTCTAGGTAGAGAGTTTATTCTAACATGTATGAAAAAAAAGGCTGTCAAAAGCTCACGATGACACCGTCTCTCCCCTCTGGCATACCAACCACTAATGCCACACAAATGGAAACGAGTTCGAAACACAACCATACACCATTCGATCACTTTTCAAACTTTTCACAAGGACGTGCTCTTCCATTTCATCATCATTCTATCGCTAGATAACTCGACTAAAATCAAGCTTCCAGCCCATCTCGCCGATATTGTTTTCTTTCCTCGAAACACAACTCGTATTCTCGGTCAACATTTCATCGCCGTTCCGCGCCTCGCACCTCGTCGCATTTCTTCCGGCCAAGAATACATTTCGCAACAGCGACAAGTTACACGATAGAACGAGGATAAAAATATACGCTTTTATCGGGAAACTTTACGACGGAAAATAAAGTCGGTTTGTTTATAGAAGAAAAATTTTCGATGTACAAGTGCACTCGAGCTGGCGATATTTTTCACACATATACTACGCCAACGTCGTAAATACGAGGCCGTTACCGCGTTTCGGTGTGCTCGTATTTTCCGCGATCAAAAAATACGAGAAAAAAATGTACCGTACGGTACGTAGAAAAACACGAGTACAAGGAGTACGAAAATACCGCGTAATTTTTCGATATTACCAAATCGCTATAAACTGTAGAAAAGTTGAATATTGTCGAACAAAACCGAGAGGAGAAAATATAAAATAAAAAGCAGAAAAAAATTTCGTCGTAAAACGCTTCGACGATGACGGCGTTGGGGAAAATTCGAGAATAAACGACGACAATGAGGAAAAAAAGAAGAACCCATTCAACCGCAACTAGAAAAATACTTTCGGCGAAGAAACCATCGAGAATAGCGAAGAGAAAGAGACGCGATATAAAAAAAAGAGGGAGACGTGCATAAAAATTAATACTCCACTAAATAAGTATATTCATTCGAGACTGAAACGACCATCCAACTCGCTGAACCGACGATGCTGATATAAAAAAATTCCGTGGAAATATTCTTTGCCAAAAAAAAAACATTGTTTCACGGTCGATTGGGTTTATCCCCATCATCTCTTTATAGTTCAGGCTTGTAGAGCACGAAAAGGATTATTTGTTCGGTTGACATTATATAAATGTTTGTTAGATAAACAACGATACGACGGCGACCATGCCTCGCCCAATACCCTGGCCCCATCAACCTATAAAATTTACAAATGCTCGATGACCTTCTACTACAGATTTTAGTGGCGCATACACGAGCACCGAGCAGCCGTCTTGTTCGAGCCGAACTCAATTTCTGGCTTTTTTTCATCCACTTTTTTCCCGATAAGCTCGAAAATTACCATACGTCGCGCGAACGCCTCGATAAAAATCGCGCAACAAAAAAAACAGCCCGAAACGATAAAACGGAACAGGAGACGGATGGAAAAAGAGCTCGTAAAGAATACGATTGTGGCATTTATAAGTGTTATACAGCCAACCAAAAGAGGTGATAAAGGTTGGTGAAAGAGGAGCCGAGGAGGAGTAATTTTCGATGAAATTTATGCCGCCGCCGAGTTTTGTGGTCGGTTTAATGGGTGCGTCTGTATAGTTACACAGTACATGTAAACCATTAACAACGTTTGATGACGAATATTAAGTCGCAATTTTTCGAAACGAATAACTAAAAATTGATTTAGTTTTTCTCAAGGGGAGAAAAATACGCAGATAGAGAAATTTATTCGGCATATCGTCAAAATTGATAGAACGTTGCAAAAGTCCGTCGAATTATTGTAAAAACGGTAAAACAATCAAAAACATCTTTAAAATTGATTGAAAATTTAGCACGTCAAAGAATCGTTGAATTTTCACAGTAATTTTCTAATTCGGCAAACAATTTCTCGTGTGTTTCGACATTTTTCAACGATTTTCATGACAATTCGATAAGTTTTCTGGCATTTGAAGTATGTATTGTTCACGTTCTGACAAAATGCACAAGATAGATAAATACGTCGATATGAACGCGCGTGAGTTGAAAATTGTACCGAGACTGAGTTAATCTTAATACTACATAGACGATAACGAAACACGAATTATAATACGGATCCGTGTAGGCAGCGCTCGGGGTGAAAAACCTCCCGCTTCAAATAATTTGGCAACTTTTACGTTAACTTTCCGAAATCAGTATTCAAAAAATTTTCAAAAAAGAAATTGAATTCTCGTATCGCTCGGAAGAAATTTTTTAGAAATAGACTCGAACGCTAAAATAAAAATTTCTTTAACCATTACAGTCGAAAAAATCAAAGGTCTGAACTTAACGCCAGATCTAGGATAAAAAGCCAAAGTGCGAAGCTGTATGCAATCGTACGAGAGACCAACTCCCAGTTTCTGCCAAAATTGGTCAAAATTCATACGAACTGATAAGAAAAGTGAAGTACTTTTTAATAAACATACCTTCGACTAAACATTGTTTAATTTTCTCGAAAAATTCGAATTTCTTCTGACACAATCAACAGCCAATTACCCTCATCGCCACTCGAGTTGTTAAAAATTGAAATCCACTCGAAAAATAATCCCTCAGTTCCAATAATCCGCTCGTACACGTTAAAAATCACCTCTTGGAAATCTCCAAAATTCGAAATAATGCTAACCCGTGTCATCTAAATAAAGCCATATTGACTCTTACCTGCGAAACAAAAGAAAACAAACAAAAAAGCAAAATTAATTAATCAAGTTAAATACAAAAATTATCGTTCATTTTCGTGTTTTTTTTTGTGATCCCTTTTCATTTCTCGTTTTGTTTTCAAAACTCGAACGTCTAATTTTCCATCTATATCTTTTGAAATTCGTATTCTTTTATCTCGATTAAACGTACGACAGTGTAGTAATTTTCCAGCGTATAAAATTATGGTACTCGTCATCTTCAGGAGACGACGACGATAGAAAAAGGCTTGACGGAGCGAAAATTTTCCACTTGGCGTGTACGAAAACAACGCCGCGCCGCCTCGGCATCTTCCCAATCCCAACTACCGCGAGATACAAGAGAAGAAGCACTCAAACGTCAAAGAATTCTTCGATTCTGCTATCTGCTATCTCTCATCTGTACCCAGCCCTTGCACGCTTATTAAAGCGGCGAAAACTGCGCGTTTCGAGCGAGCTGTTCGCTGTGCAAAACGGATGAATCGAAACAAAACGTAGCTCGTAGAAGAGCAAATGACAGCGCCGAAGACGAGTCTAATTAACAACTTAAGTACGGTTACGTCGTCGTAATAGGTACCTTACGCTTACGTACGTCTGTAGCACACCGTGCAGCGCGCTCGCAGATCAAAATGTCACAACGTTCGATAACAAATAATACCGTATTAATGAAGCCATCGTCGTCGTCTTCTTCTTCGCCTTCTTCCCTCGTACTTCGGTCGTAGTACAAGCGAGAGCTCTGTTTCGCAGACTATTTCTCTTCGTCTGTCTCGTTGTCGCGTATCTTTTCTCAAAATGTATAGTATACGTGAACGAAAGTACGATAACCCAATTCGAATATTAATTTTGACACGCGAGCGTCAAATCATAAGCAAAGAATTATCAGAAATGGTAGAAAAAAATAAGTCAGAATGTCCGGTGAAAGATGTACCATACAAAGAAAAGACGTTAGATGAACATGTTGAAACTCATTTTCAATCGTGACAGTGAAAAGTAAATCGAAAGCTGAAAAAGTTCGTTTCTTATAATTTTTGGTCCAACTTCAAAATTGAACGGAATGTGAACGAGTATTGAAACAAAAAAATTTTACATCAAATTCAATAGGAATATGAAATAGTACTTTGAAAACAGAAAAAATTGCATCACGATGACTTTTAGTCCAATATCAAAACTGAAGTGGTTAAATAACATTTGAAGCGAATTCACGAAGGTTTTTTCTTTTTTTAGTATGAATCAAAAGAAAATTTTGGGTAAATAATCCATTATTATCCTTAGGGGACGTGCAAGAGGTGATTTTAGTAGTCGAGGCACCTCCGCGATTGAAAATCAGTTTCAATTGGAATTTGTTTTTCAAATGGCATTTCCCCCTCGAATTTTGAACATGGGCAACTCGTTCATCCAACTTTTTTTTTCCAGTGATGCCTGGTTACATGCAAATCTCGAGTATGCGTCACCACTCACCGGACACGTCGTTCTAATGCCCACCAATGGAAAAAAACCATATCTCAGAAAAGCCAATTTTTTAAAATAATCCTTACGAAAAACACGCTGACATGACATCGAGCGAAATGACGACAAAGGAGAATATATGTAGAACAAACGACGAGGCTACGCGACGTACGAGGATTTTCTCATCACCCTATGCAACGAAATGAACGGCACAAAACCACCATATTTCGCAAGCTTCCTATAAAATCCCTTCCGTTGGCCGCTAAAGTTGTGTCGCCGCAAACCCCATTAGCCGACACCCTTCCTAATAAACTGCATTTAATAAAACATTTAATGTGCTTTAAAACTAAGGGCGAATATTGGCTCGGTTAAATTTTCCGTCGTCTGTTCTAATTACACTTTTCTAGTCTGGACCGTCGTAAAAGTTGTATTAGCGCGATATTATACTACGTTATACCTTACCTACCACTACCACTACCACTACAACTTCCTCGCCAGGATTCTCTTTCTCTTTCTATCGTTCGCCTTTCGTTCGTTCTCTTCTCCGGCGCGCGTCAGGATAAAACCGAGTGTTCGTTCGTCGCCACCGCCACCGCCACCGCCGCAACCTTCCTTAATTTTCCAACAAACTTTCCACTTTTCCGCCGAAAAGCTAATTCAATTTACACTCGCCGCCTAGCCTTTGGCATTTTACAGTTTACAAATTATCCGGAAAGTTGAATGCGATTTATTCGGCCTTCTCTTGCGCGCCTCCTTTCCATCTATTCGGTACCGAGGCTACGTCGCTACAGTAAAAAAAAAAAACTTTGGGTATTTTTTCGCCCTCGCCTTCTCCCCCTCGTCTGCCTTTTTCGTACGTTCGTATATTCTGTACCAGTATATAATACGAGCTATACACTTTTATACGTACAGCAATCGAGCGCCAAACTCTATGGTAGGTAAGTATATAACTCCCTTCGGTTCTATTTCATTTCAATACCGTCGTGGCTCACTACCTCACCTCGTCCTTCTTTTACACGCCCAGCAAAAAGCCCAAGTCTGCAAATTATCGTACGTGAGACGAATAGTATACGTGTACAGTACGTACACGATACACCAAAGCAGAAAAGAAAAAAGCAATGCGGTCAGCTGCGTTGGCAGCTTTTTCAGCCGAATTTTCTGAAAGTTTTAGTTATACGGCTTCGTATGTGTACGCTGTACACTATCGCTTGAAAATGTGGGCACAAAATTTACAGATTTGAGATTTCGTAACATTGATGTTTTGTTTCCTACTCAAAAAAAAAAACATTTCCACGCGTCATACTAGTCTTTTGGTAAAATCATGATTCGAGTCAGTACGAATGCAAATATCATCGAAAACTTGTGAAAATCGAAACCAGTTCGGAAAATTCTCATTCGAATTTGGTTGAGCAAAATAAAACATTTTGGATCTATTTGAAGTCGAATTATGTTCTTACATAGAAATTGCGTGATGGAAATACTAACCTCTGGTTCGTGTTCAGCTGCTCAAATTATCTCATAAATCACTGTTTGAGCGATAATTTCAAACAAATACCCAAAAATTCGTTTCTTTTTAAACCGATTTCAAAATTTCAGGTACCTACCTAAGTATATTATTTTGATTCGAGTAAAAAAATATCTATAACGTGAAAAAATGTAGGAATATGCTGAATTCTGAAATTTTCACAAATTATCGGTACTATAAGGGTACACTCGAGGAAATTTTTTCAAAAAAATTGGTCAAAATTTTCTCACTTTTTTTGCACTTTTAAATTTTTAAGAAATCGCAAAAAAAATTGGGGGGGCATAACCGAATTTTTTTCTCAAAATTTTGTAATATCATTAGGTATAACTTTTTTTTCGAGGCCCAAAACTATTTCAACATTGTTAAAAAAATTCAAAACTGAAAAAAAAACGTCCTTGGGTGTTTTTTTATGCCTACTTGAAAAGGAAAAAATTTCGATTTTTTTTGGTGGAATTTGGACCCAATCCCATAGCTTAGTGTCACTCCATGAGAAAATGATCCAAAAAATTTCTTTGCCCGATCGATGCATAATAACCCGTCCCTCAGCGGCCGCTTTGAAAATAGAACACAAGCCCGAGCTCAACGTTACTCCACTATGGCGCGTGGCAAATACTGTGCTCGCGCTCTTTATGCTCAATTTTCAAAGTGGTCGTTGAGGGACGGGTTATTATGCATCGATCGGGCAAGGAAATTTTTTGGATCATTTTCTCATGGAATGACACTCAACTAAGGGGTTGAGTCCAAAAAAAAAAATCAAAATTTTTTTCCCCTTTATGTGTAAAAGAGACCATCCAAGAACTTTTTTGTATCAGTTTTGGATTTTTTTAAACAATGTTGCCGTAGTTTTTGGGCTTCGAAAAAAAATGTATGTTATACGTAAGGGTATTACAAAATTTTGAAAAAAATTCAGCCATGTCACCCCCAATTTTTTTTTAAATTTCAAAGTGCCAAAAAATTGAGAAAATTCTTACCAATTTTTTTGAAAAAAATTTCCACAAGTGTACTGTACCCATATGGTGCTCAAAATCTGTGAAAATTTCAGAATTTTTCAGCCATCCTCTCCAAAGATATCGCGTATTGAAGTTTCGATATTTAAGGGACGATAATTCGTAAATTGGTGGGGGGGGGTCAAAAATTTTGGTGGTGAGTTTTTACATCAGGGGTAACATTCAAGACCACTTTTGAGGAAATTTGAGTCAAGCACCGATTTCACTATCTCATCAGGGAAGGCTCTTTCAAAACATACATTTCTGTAACACCTTCAATTTTGGAATCAGGCAACAAATAATCGGGAGAATATGTCTGTTCATTTTCCCACGTATGCCTACAATTTATTTCCATGAGACAATTTTTAATATCCCAAATGAATTTTTGGACTTGTAAAATTTCAACTTTATGGACTTACAAATTTCAAGACAGTTCAAATCAGACATTTTGTCAGACAGCTTTTTAGCTAAAGATGACTTTTAGACATTTTGTCGGTCTTTTTTGAATTTGGAAAAATTTTCAAATTTCTGACTTTTTGTACGTGGAATTGGAATTCGAAAAATTTTCAAAAAAATTCCATCACGAAAATCCGTAACGATGACTATTAGATATTTTGTCCGACTTTTTGAGGCTTGGAAAATCTGTCATTAGACTAACCATAATCATCGGAATCTATTATACAAATATCTAATTACCTACACATCAACTAAGACGTATTCTATTTCTATGCCAACCTCGCTTTTTCAGTTTTGTTCATTTCTCGTTAAATACCTACACGAACATCTATTTTTTTTCAATTTAATCGAACCACGGGAAAGAGTGTAAATTCGACCAAAAAACCTCGAGCCGAGTCGCCATCGCAGTTTTCACATTTCCTCGACTCGTATTTCTTATACACTCGTACAGCTTTCAAATACGTAACCGCTTTCATCGATGTAAATATGCGATGAAGAGAAGTCGACGAGTAAAATAAATAAGCCGGCGTTTACCGGCAGGTGGGGCGGCGGAAGCAGGCAGCAGGCAGCAGCCCGCCATATTCGCTATTTTCCACTCAGGGCGCTATACGAAGGTAGGTGTACTGAATACGTTTGTACACGTGGGGGGTTGAACCCCCACACGCCATCAGCATCGCCAGCCACAAGCTCGCAATACAAATAACTACGTACGTAGAATACCTACCGCCTACAGCGGAATTATTTACTCGACTGCGGTTCTGCGCTTTTTTTCACCACTCCTACCCCGTTCTTTCGCTGTTGCTGTCTGCGCTAGTTCCAACTTTCGAATGTATTTTTTTCTACATCGTCTATACGCACCCGAGTTTCATTAAAAAGTTATAAAATTCGCATTTCCGGTAACTATTACAGTCCGGGTACATTTTCACCGAAAGTCCCACCAACAAACCAATACAAGCGGCGCGATGCGACCTACACGTAGCGAATAATTTTATTTTTTTCGTCGTCAAAGTTTGATACGATGCTACTGCCGACTCGTCTTGTCGCGGCGGGTTCATTTTAGGGGGTATTTTGCCCTCCCCCCTCTAACCCACGACCTACACTGCGTATCCCTTTGCAACTCGGTCGTTTCACCGTACGGTCTACGCTGCCTGCTACCTCTCCGCGTTCGCCGTCCGTAACACGAGCGTACCGAAACCAAATATTGGTTCACTTTGATCTACATTAATGGTTGTTTGCGCACTTTCAAAGGTTTCGCGGTAAATTTCAAAATTAATTTTCTACCGATCCCTTTTGCGACGTGTGGCGCGACAGACCGCCTTTATACTCTCGGTTATAATACATACAACGGTACGCGAAGCGGCGGCTGCGGTACGGTGGCAATCGCTCCAGCTAACGCCGCGAAACAGCGAAAAAAAAATCAAAGAGGAATACTTTTTCGATGCGGAGGAGGGGGACAGGAGACAGGGGACCAGAGTCGAAAAAATCCGACCGACGCTGCGGTGCCGATAATAAATCAACTCCGCCTCGCCGTCGCCGATAGGTGCCTACCTATCTACCGACGTCGATCGTTTCAATATACCTCCTACTTCGATTATACACGTTATTCAACACTCGTGCCGATACGTTAATAGAATTGCATAACCGTTACGCCGCAAATACCCTCGTTAAATCACAGAAGAGCGAACGCATTTGTAAATCCCCGCCCTGCTACGCCGCCTTCTGCCGCTCATCGTATTCGCATACCGGGCTGTAATGTTCAATTGCTTATAATGTATTATCCGACCTTTCCCTCGCACAGTTTTGCGGTATAATACGACGGTAAACTCGTAACCGAGTCGACGAGATGGTAAAGATGTGCTTATATTGTACAACGAGCACGATGTACATTACATATTACAGCTACGTAGCCGTACGTTCCACGAGATAATTTCATATTCGTAAATTTTACCACGCATGTAGTTATACTCGTACATATACAGATACACCCAATACGTAAGGGTAGTCGACATTATGCTGTAGGATTTATTTACCTGATTATGTTCCGAAGTACAGGCGATGAGAAGATTATACGACCAAGTTGATTTCATCAATACGAACGTCCAAATTCCTTGGTTAGTCTTCGGGTGTCCAAAAGAATTTAACATGAATTCAGGAAGCCCGTGGGAGTTTTTTTTTTATTACCTAATTTGTTGTCTTATTCATTCACACCCCTCTCCACGGAGTTGCCACAACGACTTATCAAACATATATTTATTCGGGTATGAAAATACGAAATATCTGAAAATTGTTTCCAAATGTCATTCGAAAGTTTTTGAAATTAAAAAAAATATATTTTAGCCAATTCTCAAGCTAAAAGTAGCAATTTTGAAGAACGTTATATGTTACAGCATATTTTTACATGTTACACGTATAATATTAGACAATATTTTGTCAAAATTTCGCTTTTTGACATGGATATGTCTAGTGGCTGGGGTCAATCCTGAAAAAGTGTCCAAATTTAATGTCCAAATTTTGTGTCCAAATTTTTTGTCCCAATTTCGTGTCCGCAAAAAACGACACGAAATCTTTTAAACATTTTGTCACACTTTTTTGGACTTGGAAAAATTTTCAGATTTCCTAGACATTT